>BRZM01000061.1:1216739-1451734 GCA_033238685.1 Lates japonicus | reverse complement strand
ACTTGTCCTTGTTTTGTTTGTAAGCTTTGTTGTGTAAGGAGTAATGAACTTGAACAGGCTTTATGGACCAATCACATAGATAAAGGTGTGCAAGTCATGTATTTGATACATGCATTAATACTTTGTTATGGGGCCTGTACCTGTATCAAAGTATAAGTTTGTAGTACTGTATATTTTTTGTCTGCTAAGAAAATCTGCATAAGAAACTTGTGTTAGTCAGTTTACTAGTTGTATAACATAACAGTGACCCACCATATAAAAATAAGTGATGGATTTCACTGTTGTGTACACCAGTTGCTGCAAATATGACACTGCTATCAAAGCACTGCTAATCTTGGCAAAAAAGTGCTGTTCTTGTAGCTGCTTCAGTCTAGGAGTGTGAGTGTATAGTGAGGCGTTAGATGAAAATATGAACAGGACTCTGAACCATGGAGATTCTTTAGCAAGCATTTATTGAGGCTGCAGCATGTAATCTCTTAAACACCAAGACATGTTTAAGTTCAGTTTCCACTCCACTTAAATTTGTACAGAGGATGGATGGGTATGTTAAGCAGCAGTGATGCTGCAAAATCTTCAGCTGGCAGGACAGACTGGACAGCCAAGATCTGACTCAGAGTCAGCAGGCTTAAAGCTCTCTTCTGCTGGCCTCTGCTTCAGCTATAGGAGCCAAAAGGGAAACATGACTGGTAATACTGCCAACAGTGCTTTTAGGAGAGCTGAACTTGTCTTGTAGCAGTATATGCTTGCACATTTTCTTATATTTGTCATATTTTAGGGATGTGATGCAACAGTATTTGCAGGAAAGAAATGCAGTGTGACTGGACTGCTGTAGGACTTAGAACACAAATCTATCAAAATATCAGTCCAGGGAGAAGATGTGTGTGATGTGGATGATGCTCTTGTGTGAATGACCTGACTGATCAGGAGGAGACTGACAAATATTTCATAATTTGATGTGATTTTGGAAACTGGAGCAAAGTTTGTTGTTTGTGTCAATTCTTCCCTAAAAATGTCACAGTTGTTTCTAATGATGTATTTCACCTGCATGTCATGCTGTGATGGCTGAGGAAAAGCCTCTCATCAGCGACAAGGGCGTTGTTAAGCAAGACTGCTGCTGTCTGCTTATAGTCTCATCATGCAGCTAGATAGAGCAGGCTGTAGCGTGGACTTTTATGTTTATTAATTGCTAGTTAAAGAGGTGTATATAGCCCACAAACTCTTATATCAGTAGTTTCTGTGGTTGCCACGGTAACCACAAGAAGAGACCGTTGAGACCGTTATCAATCAGATGGCAGTAGCAAATAGCCACGTGCATCCGCAAGGGCTGTAGTTGGCATCCTCTCCGTGTTGAGGCAGCGACAGCAGCTGCTCGCCATCTGAAAGCACCTTTATACTCACAGAGGCCGGCGCAGCTTTAATATCTGTGGGTATGAGGCCATGCTTTAAATCACTGAGTAAGACTGCTTTGATATTAGAAGGAAGTGTTTCTGAGTGTTTTACCTCCTTTACCACTGCACAGAAAGTCAACTGGTTTCAGGCTCCAGCATGTTGGAGGAGAGACACCTACTGTTCACGTGTATTCACTGCACAGCCTCTGTGGTTTTAGTTCGGTCTGATCACCACGTATACAGTCATGATGTTTCACAATGCATCAGCCACGGTTTGATGGTTTCCATGGTAGATGTCTGTTATCAATGCAATCAATAACATCACACGGCCAAATTGCCAACAGGTTTTGGCAGGACACCAGTGAAAAGCATTATTCCCATAACAACAGAGAAGAAAGGAGTCTTTGTGGAGTTGTCCTTACTAAATTGACAAGGCCTTTTACAGCCTTTGATACAGGGCTGGCTGCCTCGCACAATAGAAGGCATATAAATTTGCAGATGTCGTCTGGAAAGCTCAAATGTCACCGCTTTTCACAACAGTACCAGGGCCCTGCGAGAGGAATAATTGATTGGTTCACCTTTTGTCTCGAGCCAAATATTCATCCAGGAGGACAAAAAAAAGGAGGCAAAGCAAAAGATGAAAGAGCATCTTCTAGAGTCGGCGTGTGCTGACACTATTCATCTTTTTTCTTTTGAGAAAAATAGTTTTTCATGACATTTTATAGGCTGCTCAGAGCTATGTAGTTAGACCTGGTGTGCTGGCTGTATGGGCTCGTTTGTTGCTTATTGTTTGTGATAACGGGAAAAGATGTTAGGTGAATTTTCAACTTGTCAGACGGATTCCTTTTTTGATGGTCAGATGGGATTTTGCCATGTGAAATGTACCCATGTGCTGTTGCAAAAAAGCAGCTGGAAAAGGAAATGGTGCAGGCAGGATGTCTTGTGAGCTGACAACAGCATTCAACAAGTTGTCTATTGTCCTTATAATCGCTGCAGCTTCCTTCTGTCTCTTAAAAATGATATAAATAATCAAAAAATCTGAATGAGACGTGTTTTTCCAGTCCTCAGCTGTTCAGCTTTGAGCCTGGGTCCGCTGCAGCTTCAGATTTCTGTTCCTTACTGACAGTAGTGGAACCAGACGTGGTCTTCTGCTGCTGTATGCACTGTAAGGTTGGACACACTGTGCAGTGTCTCACTGCAGATGTAAAGAGTAGTTATCTGAGTTATCATGGCCTTTCTGTCAGCTCCAACCAGTCTGGCTATTTTCTTCTGACCTCTCTGATTTATAAAGCCTTCCCATCTTTTGTTTTGGCATTATTCTGAGTCAACTACAGAGACTGTTGTGTGTGAAAATCCCAGGAGATCAGTAGTTTCAGAAATACTTTCAAAGCTTCCTGATATATTTTTTTGTTAAACGATAAAAGGGCTTTTGTGAAGATCAGAACCGGTATCCGACATCTGAACTGTGCAGCGAACCAATCATTAATTCTGCCTGCATCTCTACACACACCTACAGGTCTGGAAACGCTGAATGGGACACACAAACTCACACACACACACATATACACACACTATCGACAGCCCTATTGTAAATGAAATGACAGTGAGTCACTGGGGTTGCATTGTTTTTGGCCATGGAACCAACAGGTGTGTCTGTGAAAGGTGCACACACACACACACACACACACACACACACGCACACGCACACGCACACACACATACATCCAAAGTCCTCTGAAGCCATACAGTACCTTTCTGTCTCTTCACTGTGTTGAGTAGCTAGTGATAATTTAGATTCGACTTGTATTGTTGCATTGTGTCTCCCTCTTCTTTCTCTCTCTCTCTTCCTTCAAAGCCTTGCCATTAATTTCCAGCCTCTGCAATTTTCCTCTCCAATAGCAGAAAGGAGTAAAAGAAAAGGGGAAAGAAAGATGACAAAGACAACACAGGACTCCTCTCTTCCCTCGGCCCTGTTGTCGTACAAAATAGCCAAGCAATAATTTTTTGTCATTGGTTTACTCCTAAAAGCCCATTTGACGTCGGTCCTGAAAAGAAAGCAATAAAGAAACCTTTTCAGTAGCATTGAATGAGTGAGAGGAGGAGGGATGAATCCCTTTGGGACGTTGCGACCGGAGAGGTCTTTTTATTTTCTTTGCTCTGGTAATCAAATGGAGCTGAAATGAAAATGGAGTTTTCTATGAAAATAGGGGCCTTTGTTGGCTTTGGAAGGCTGGTAATTCATAAACAATAAGCCAGCTCCTTTTGTTTGGCCTATAATATATTCCTGCTGCTCTGAAAGAGGTCTCTCTCCGCACACACACACACATGCACACCACACACACACACATTGAAGCCAGGGTAAAAGCCAGAGCGAGTCAGCAGGGGGAAGAGAGAGTATAAAAGGAGGCAGAGAGGCAGGGTTTCCATTCATCGTCCTGGATGAGAGATGGTAGGATGCTCCACTCCTCAACTCTACATCCTTCACCTCTTTTTCTCTGTTATCTCCATCAGCTGATGCTAACACTCTCATTCCTCTCACATCTCTCAGTCTTTTCTTTCTTTTGGCAAAAGTCAAACTTTAATGAGGTTGTCCTGCTGAGCCAACAGGTGCGAATGCATCACATTTCTGTCTGAGCGCAGCTCACTTGTCATTCCAAGGAGGGATTGTCTCCTTCATTTGCACTATGGATCATGTCGTTTTGGGTTTTTATCAGGTGATGACAAGAAGATGAAGACACACAGAGAGAGGCAAGTGATGCAATATCAGCAGCCTGACGGGATGATACTCTGGTCAAAAACAGGACACTTTCAAAGTCAAAGTCATGGAAAGTCATGGACATGGCACTGTCCTAACTTGAGCAACACTTCACCATGTGGAGAGTCTGCAGAGGACAGCAGTGTGGTTGTTTTTGCACACAGTGAGTTGATGTCTTTGTCATTCAGTGGGGAATTTATGGTTGGTTTAAAATGAAGGAGGTTGATGTGATAATCTTAAGAGCTCCCAGCAGCATCATCTTAACCTATGATTGTGAAGACACCACTGTTCTCAGGTGGAAGAAGATACTTGAGACATGTGTCCTGCCATACTTTGCATCCTCTGGACCAAACTTAATGAACTTGTGGATGGACACTCTACACATATGACACGTGAGGAGATATTTACATGATGTGGATTTCGATTGAGCCAACATGGTGTAAGTGCTGCTTTTTGTTTGTCTCATAAACTTTGTAGAGGATTCAGCTTTAACTGCTTCGGTTTTTGTTTTATGTTGAGGTGATTGCAAAGACTCGCGAAAAACCGAATGGAAGGTTGTAACTGAGGGGGCTGTCCATTGATTGTAGGGTTGGTGGTTTGATCCCCGGCTCCTGTTTGCAGGTCTGACTGTTTTTGGGTGAGATGCTCCCAAATTGTTCCTGATTGTTAGGCTAGAGCACTATTTAAAATGCAGTCTGTCCATATTCCTTGTAATCAGACGAGGAGTCTTAGAGTTAAGTTTGTTCAGCTCAGGAAGATAATCAGCATTTATGTACCTGTAGATGACGTCAAACCAACCTTGGAAACTCTTGGAAATTATGTTTGCATGCTACTAAATGGTTTTGCCAGATATTTTTGGGGGGAAACTGATGTGTGGATTATGTTCACTGGCAATGTTTTCCAGACCAGGAAGTGCTACTGCACGAAAGTTGTAGGGAGGTGGTTGTGGTGGTCCTGTGTGTCGTTTAGACTTCTAAAACACTTTGGTTAAAGTAAGGGATTATTATGGTTTTGGTTAAATAGTGAAAAAGTAAAAACATTTTAAGTTAGCCTTGACCTGACGTGTGGGAGATGGGGTGACGTGTCAAGTGCCAAGAATTTGTAGGATTTCCCCTGCAAGTAGATCTATGTGCAGCTATGTGCTCTGTCACTCTGCCTCTCTCCAGTCATGTGACTTACGTTGCTATGTGAGGGTGTTTTTGAATGAGTTTGCACTAGACAGTTAAGCCCTTCTTAATACAGATGGTAGGGATAATAGAAAACTCAACGAGCTCTTGACTTTAGAACAAACCATGTAAAAACAATGTGTGATTTTCCCCTCAAATATTTAGGCTATTGTTTGTTTCCTCTGCTGCATTGTAGCTAAGAGGAGCTTGGTAGAAGATTGATAATCAAACTCAAACTAAATTAACAAATATTAATTGTAATGAATTGCTCCTTTTGACCTACACTTTAAAGAGGAGATAGTTTTCAGTTTTCCTGCAGTATTACATTATTACCCACTTCACTTTCTGAATATGAGCCTGATGAATGGAAAGAGACCATACATAAACTGCAACTAACTATTAAACATAATGTTACTTAATTTGCAACATTGTCAAGTATTAAGTTAGAAAACCAGTACTTTGTGCAGTGATGGATGATGGATGAGTGAAAGAGTTGTGTTTGGGTAATTTCAAGGATGACAAATGTACAAAAGGCTCTAGTATTAATGATGGTCCTGCTTCATGACACAGACATTAAACTTGGTTGGATATGGAGCTGCTGGGCTCATGTATGTTGCAAACTGCAGGGCTGTATTTGCTTTAACTAATAAGTTCATGTGACAGGTTGAGTTATGTCAGTTGCTTTTGGTTGAGCAGCTCATTTAACTTAGACCAAACAAACCAGCTAATTGTTACTGGAAGAGTCAGAGTGTAAGGAATCAAATTATCAGAATTTAAATCAGTTGATTATTGCATCTCAAAAGTTATAATTTTTTAGCTTTGGATGCTCAACATCATTTTGTGGTCATAACTTCCTACTAATCACATGATGTGACCCTTATCATTTACATTTTACAATAGGCCTGTAAACATAACTCAGCGATAATGTAACCAGCTGCTATTCAAACTGCTACTCATACTAATTTTTCACAGAGAAATAATAATAGTCTTCAAGAAGACCTTGATGATCAGATGCTCAGTGATATGGATGTACAAACTTTTTTAGTCCATGTTGTGCTGCTGCATAGTTAGAAACAGAATTATTATGACAGCCTGAATACATAAGGTTTGTTTTATGTTTCCTGTGTCATGATGAAAACTTCTACTAGGGATCTACTTACTAGTATTACAATGGTTTGATTGATGTTTGTGACAAAATAGCTGTTAAATAGAGCATATTTGATGACGTGTGCAGCTTGGATCCCTCTCAGTGCTTGGCTCAGCTGGTGGATTGCTGGCGAAGTTACCATCAGGTTACAAAAGGTAGACATTCAGCAAAAGGCCACTTATTGTAATTGGTGCATCTCTTCAACCTGAACCTACCTCTCATCCTCACTTTAGATCCATTTAAGAACGTAATAACTTGCTTTTCCAAATAGCCAAAGAACTATAAGTCTCTTCTTGGGGAAAAAAGTATTAATTAGTGATTTAAAGCAGCCAGTCTAATGTTAGTTTGTCTTCTCTAGTTAGTCTTTTCATAATGTCTTCTTCCTCCAATCATCATCTGCTTCATGAGGCTGCAAATAAGTAATTCTGAGCTGTCTTTTTGTTTGGGTTGTCTCCTGCTGAGCTTTTCTGTAGGTGGAGGTTTACTCTGCTGAAGCATATTTGCTGTTGGTGCTCTCGCTGACATCCTGGCTCGTCTTCTTATTTCAAAAACACCAGAATGATATACAGAGCTACAGCGATTAGTTGATTAGTTGAATGACGGAAGATTAATTGGCACCTGTTTGATAATTGATTAATCATTTCAAGTCATTTTTAAAGAACAGTTTCTTCTGAGATTAGATTTTTTTTCTGAGTAAAGTGACTATCTTTATGGTTTTGGGTTGTTTGTCAGACAAAACATTTTCTGACATTTTACAGATTGATTAATCCAGAACATAATTAACAGATTAATCAATAATGAAAATAATAATTTGTTGTAACCCTGATCTTAAAAGACTTACTGACCAGACTGATCTGAAACTTGTGTCCTTAGCACATTAATGTTCATGGGTTTACTTGAAGTTTATTGTAACAGAATAAGAGGCAGAAGTTGTGAGACTAAAAAAGACATCTGTGGCCATGATTGAAGCTTATCTGTATGTGAATGTGACAAACACTTAGTTACTGATGGATGCTTCTTGTAACTGGTGCAGTTTGCTGATGCAGAAGGACTTATCAGATTATTCAAAGCCACTACGTACTAGTAGTCTAGTTCCACCATGAAAAGATTTTCAGTCTAATAAAATCAAAACACAAATTTACAAAATTATTTTCATTATTCATTTATTTATTTGATATGGACATTACAATAACACTGTTCAAAACAGTGCAATATCTCCATGGCACAGTTATATATGGAAATAGTAAATGTAATCCCAGGTGAAACAAATTAAATTGACTCCACTTTCCTGATTGACATGTCACAGCTGGGGCTGATTAAGATGAAGAAATGCTGTAAGTTCTGATTTAACCACTAGATGGCAGCAGAGTCTAACAAACAGGAGGTAGGGCTGTAGGTGTTGCCATGAGAGTCAGATGTCATTTTTTATTTTCCCTTAATTCTCTTAAATATAAATGCACATTTTGGCCCAAATAAATTACACCACAGATTTAGATACTGTCCTGTTTCATTTAATTTGATGGCATGTTTTAGTTTAAGTGGACAGGATATAGTATCAGTTCTTTTCCTACACCAGTAGACTGTGAACATTAGATTTTTTTTTCACTTTTAAGCTAAATTTCACCACCTTCTTACGGTTGTCAAACAAACTACCCATGGAAAATGTAATCAATGTCTGGTTAAGTATGAAGTTATGGCATAAAAACCAAATGTTTGGAGGTCAGGAGTCCAAAGTTCCTCAATGCAACCTCACAAATGTTTAGACTAAGTAACCAAGTTTGTAGAATGTTCTTTTACAAAGTTTGTAATAGTTAAAATTTATTTCTCCTTATACAATTGTCTTAATACTAATTCCCTGTATTTTAATACATGACTTTAGCCCAAACCAGGAATTGGCCTCTATCAGAATTAAGAAATAAATTATAAAATAAAAACCCTCATTTATAGTTTATCTGTACTTTAACAACGTAAACTCATCTTCAGGTTGTTTTAACTCCGCAAAGTCTGTGAAACAATGAGGACATGATATCAGTGTCATTCCCTGCCATGTTATTCATGTTGACTGTTAAACAGGCAAATATCAGATTTGTTTTCCCCATTCACCGTGAACTGAATTTTTTTTTTTAAACTTGTCCTGATAATGTGACATACAGTACATTAGTGGCAGGACCTCGTCCAGTAAAACACTGTCTCTCGTTTCTTCAGTGGTCATGAGAAATGTAGAAACTCCTCACTAGAGGGAGCTTGACATCCACCTTAAGACTTCTCATTCAAACCTCAGAGAGGCCACTGAAGCCTTGGCAACTATAGTTTATTGTGTTTTATAAACTCTGTATGATTAACACCTGTAAACAGCTGTTTCCCAGTCAGTCCCCGCTCACTGACACTAACTGACCATGTACAGAAAAACCAAAACCCATTTTTATCCCAGTAACTATATCATGTTACACACAGTGAATTGTACGGAGGACGTCTCTGATAGGAGACACTGGAAGTCAAAAAATTGATGTGTAGTAGTTTTAGTGTGTCTCAGTTCATGTAAGCAACTGTAGTTCATTATTTATTTTGAAGAAAAAAACTTGGCTATAAAAGTTTATACTTGAAGTGTGTTCAGTCAAGAAAATGTACATAACCCTATACAAAAGGGATGTAAAAATTCAACCCTGATTATATTTTTGATTAAATTTGTGTAGAGAATTTATAAAAGACGCTATTTTAATTTTTGAAACATCTCTTGCAGAAAAATACAGGCAATAAAACACCCACATCAGATTTTAAACACGACTCTACAGATTCTGTAATTTGTCTCATTTAACATCCAAAAATGAACTTGAAATTTAGGAGGTCATCAAAATTTTTTTGATCATGTATCAGGTCCCCTATAAACACAATAAACATACAGTAAATTCCTATTCTATTGGCTCTAAGTGCATCAACCCACAGTAAAAGATGTGAATATGAACTGAGAAAAGTTGTCGCCACAGAAGAGGGAGGGACCACTGAGCTCGACTATGCTGGGAGAATAATATCTTTTTTTATTCTGCAGTTTGCAGCGACTAAAATACTGTACAATATTAATACTGCATGTTGGTGAATTCTGGCCGCATTGTAAATTAGGAAATAGCCTTCACAACAGACTGTATGGGTGTTTTTCCAGAGGTGCTGAGACTAAAATATGAATACACAGGTAGGACATATCACATCCTCTCACCATGCACACATTATTCCATTTCTTCAGCTGTTATTTAGACTGTACATAATGGCCAAATGAGCTCGAGTGGAATAAAGACTGCCATTATGAGAGCTCAGGGTCTCTCGTGCACTTTTCCTAATGCTGCTTCAAAGCAGTATTCAGAGCTAAGTGTATCCCACAATTCACCACACTCTACTGTGCCGCATCAGCCCAGTTGTTGGCAGTAGTGCGCCTATAAGC
This sequence comes from Lates japonicus, assembly GCA_033238685.1. Taxonomy (NCBI): domain Eukaryota; kingdom Metazoa; phylum Chordata; class Actinopteri; family Centropomidae; genus Lates; species Lates japonicus. The sequence continues at coordinate 1,441,845 of BRZM01000061.1, read as the reverse complement.
AATAATTAACAGATGAAGATGTTTAAGTTTATGACAGGTTGGATTCAGCATGAAAATTATTATTCAGATCCAAACACTGCAAATATGGCAGAACGTCCACACATACTCTGTTCTTCTGAATTAGATTTTAACATTATGTTGACACTGTCAACATAAAGATTTATACTGTTATCAAAGACTAATACTGCATGTGCTGATATATGGATGGACTCTAGGGTTAACTGGGTATAAATAAGATGGTAGATTATAGATGATGCTGCAGGAAAAGTCTGAGCTGTGATTGTATGAGGAAGGAAACTCCAAAAACAACTCTATCACTTTTTCTGTTAGATCTGCTGAGGGAAAAAAGGCCTATGACTGCAAATCGCATAATATCTGCATTTTAAGATATGTTTAATTGTATCACTCAGAAACAATGCATCATTATTTTTAGAGTTTTTGGAGTTCAGATCAGTAGATCAGGAGCAAAAAAATCCTATTTGAGATCAATAGAGAGAGTGGATGTTGGATGATGGTCAAATAAAGCAAACAGTTAACAGTTAAATTGTATAATAATGCTTGATTGTTCATAACAAATTTTAATGTAGTTGTAAACAGATACAGATAATTTTAAGTGTGGATGATATAACGTCTCTATAATTTATCTCCCTTTCTCTCTCTTTCTTGATAAATATATACTTTAATAAGACATCTTTTATATGAATACAACTGTATTAAAAATGTCCTTATCTCTATCTCTCTCTTTTAAATACAAAGTATGTTATACACACAAATATACATTGTTTATGTATTGCTTTTAAGTGTTAAATAGGGGTGAGGTTGAGTGTTACCAGTAAAATGTGTTTTTACTTTGAACAAATTAAAAGTAATACAATTCTAACTTTTATCTCACCCCAAACTACACCTGCAGGCCTTTAATAGCCAATAAGTGCCATAAGTGAATAAAACACATTAAGAGATGTATAATGTAGCATGACACATGAAGGTGTAAGAGAGCAAATCATTAAAAATTGTTGCATCTTTCTGTCTTTCTGTCTAGTTACAAAGTATAAGTATTTTAATGCTACACCAGAAACATCAACAGGTGATGGTTAAATTAGTTGTACATGAAGTCAAGTAGTTGTAAATGAGTTTATTCTGTTATTATAGTTTTGAATACAGTCCATATCTGGGTGTTGACACCATTAAGTACATTGACAGAAATGTTAATTCATGATCACAGTGACGTCCTCACCTGTAGACTGCCTAAATTTTTGGGATTTGCAGAGGAGAGAAACTGACATGACATTTTCATCGAGCCCTAACCACATCCGGTTTATTCTCAGATTTTCACTAAAAGAGGTGAGAGCAATGGTGACAAACCCAAAACAAATAGCTTTACGGTAGAATTCAATAAAACGGCAAAGTCTACCGCCAACACGACGACATTGAAATTGTTTTTAAAAATAAAGCTGCAAACATAAGTGGCGTGCAGCAATTCGAACCATTTGCAGAAAAAGCCAGGATCAGTGGGGTACCAGAGTCTTCCTGTGGACTGAATTGCCTCAAAGTGCCAGGCTGCCATCAAACCGCGTTAATGTGATGGATATCCGGCATTCTGCATTCATTCTCCACGCAGTAAACATGGGAGCTGACAAACAGACCCCGGTGAGAGGGCCTCCAGCACAGAGCAGCCGCTCAGGCGCTCTCTGCCTCTAATGCATTGACAAATATAGCCTGGGTTCAAGTAGGTTTTATGTAAAACACATACAAATAGACACATTTCTCCTTCACCCTATTTTTAAAATTTCTTTAGAGTAAGCAGCTCAGTCCTCTTCTGTATGTGTTATTATAAGGACGAGTGAATATGACCAGGCTCTCTCACTTCTTGTTTTGTGTTTGCATTTTTTTTTGTTTATTGTCACAGTGTCTAATCACAAGCCAGTCTGAACCTGTACAGTGTGCTGGTTTGTTGGACCATTATCCTGCTGCAGGTGTGCGTGGTCATGTTGTTTTGTGTGGACGAGTTTGCAGTTGTTTCTTTTAAATACAAGGCTGTGAATTCAGATGTTACTCTATGATCCATCTGTTATTGCAATGTAGGAAGAATCAAGGTTGGAAAGGTTGAACTGTGTGTTGCGTGGAGGCTGTGAGGCCTTTACAATATGATGAAACAGGGTGGCAGGAAGTCGTGTGTATCCAAAGATTGTCAAATGACCGTTATATTATTTGATGAGCGACAGTTTGTCTTTAAAACAGATGCTATATAAATGAGAGCAGGGCCGTGGCTATGATGTTAGACATACTGTAAATGTAAAATTGTAAAAAAATCAGATGGTTAAATTTCTGCTAAATCTTCCTAGATGCTGCTTCAGAACCTTGTTAAGCAATACCTGAGAAGAACTGGAGTATTTTCGCGAAAACTGATCATGTGAACATAATGTTGTCTATTTTGAAGCTATTCTAACTCCATACTGTTTGCAAACAAGCAGAGGTTTTCACTGTCAGACTTCATTGTTCAGAACAGTAAACCTTCCTGAACGGTTGCTTAAATCAATTTCTGTTAAAAGTGTTGCAAAAAATTATTCACATAAAAAGGTGAATTCTTACTGTAAAACAAACAACTTAGAATAAAACAGAAGTGTTTGGTTCGGGTTGATCTGCTAAGTGACATGTCACCTTGTAGCCGCCCGGTTGACAAGCATCATGAATGCAAATCTGCCTCTGTATATATTTAAATGGATTTCCCAACCATCCGCATGTCAGCGCTCCCACCCATTACTCAGACCCCCTCGCTATGAAGGAACTACGCTGCCATCATCACACCACTACAAGCATTACACAAGATATTCAGTCAGAATAAATGGTCCGACCAATTACATTGATTTTAGAGGAGCTATGTTGTTTGCATTAGCGGAGGAAAATGGACTGCCATTTTCCATGTTGTGGGGTGGAAATTGAGAATTGAGCTCTCCTCAGGGTCTATAATGGATAGAATACCAATCAGTCGGCTGATGTAACTCTACACGCTCTCTTTTCGACCACGGATCACATCATGCACTTACACCATTAGAAAGTCTGTTCAATACATTTCTAATTACATGAACAAATATACTTTTAGCCCTGCTAGTGAGGGCTGTATAGATGGTCGTGGTGATGCTGGGGTGGAGGAGCTGTTTGGATCAAACTGCTCTATAACGTGGTAATGGAAAGTTTTTAATTGACTATATCAAGACATCTCACTCGTAATTCTGGTTAAAAGTACTGTTATTGACGCTTTACACTGCACACATTTATAACATCGAACTGTTATACCACCCAAAATCACTAGGCTTTACAATTTGGCGAAGAAAAGACTCCAGAGAGTGAGAAAACTGGAAATATATTTGGGAATAAGCAACACTAAAGCACAATATCAGCTGACATTATGTAGGCGTTCAGGTGGATCTTCAATATTTCAATTTTGTTCTTACATTCTTACATTTATCTAAAGTAATGCAGTTAATACGAAGTCAAGGTAACCCTTCAACCACTGTGGCTTTTTACATCTTACTTTGTTTTGCTGTTGGATAAACTACAGCTGAAATGACAAGGCAGTAAATCAAAAGAAATTAATTAACAGTGATTCTGATTAATTGTTTAGGTCAATTATAAAGCAAAAATGTTACATATTCTGTAGTTCTAGAAATAATTGACAGATTTTTCAAGAATAAAAATGTTAGTTGCAGCCTCTGATTATATCTCTGAATCTCCTTGTACAGTCACCCACCCCTGACATGGTTAGATCTCTGTCTTTCTAAGACACACATACACAGACACACTCGCATGCACACCTAAAGACTAGTGCTAAGTAAGAAATCAAATGTCATTCTCGGGGGCCAAGTCGATTTCAATCTCTATTTTCAGCTTTTTCCAAAATCCATAAACGCAGCTCTTAACACAGGAGTGAGAGCCAGGCGAGCGGAGGGTTAAAGGGGGTCCGGGGCTCTGTCGGGCTTTGGGTTAACTGCCGTGTCAAAGTGGCTTTTGTCCTCTGAGAAGCGCTGGGGATGATTGTGTGTGTGTATGTGTGTGTGTGTGTGTGTGTGTGTGTGTGTGGCTGACTGACTGACAGCACATCCTGAAGTGATCTGGAAGGTTGCCGGTTTGAATCCACACAGTAAATGAATGCTGTTGCTCAAGAGGCTGATTTTATATCAAGCCTTTTAGAGGAACAAAGTTGTTTTTCATTGCTTTAAATGGGGCAGAGGGCTGTTTTACAGGCCTTGTCACTCAGTAAAGACAAATATCTGGTTGTATACGTTGCTGTTGTATGATCAAAATGCATTCAGGCCTTATAGCTATGGCAATAACCACAACAGAAATGCCTCTCCAGCCACATATCATAGCTGTCTCACAACAAGCCTCGCCTCAAAATAATTTCTTAATCCATTAATTGGCGTGGAGCAGCATTCGGGGCAGGGCTTTTTGTTCAATATGTTTTTCAGAGATGCATACTAATCATATAAAGTGATCCTTTGTACTCAGGTTGACAGCAGCGACGAGGGCTTTTAGATGCGCGCACACACACACACCGAGGCATGTGTCTGGGAGCGCCGACGGCAGAACGAGTGTATTATTTTCCCTGAAGAGTGTTATTTTCCTGTCAAGGCTTGATGGCAACGTGCCAACAGATGTGACAGGGAGCGATCATCCCTCCTTCATACAGTACAGAGAGAGAGAGAGAGGGGGAGAGAGGGAGAGAGGAGGGATGGATGGATGAGGACAGAGAGAGGAAGACAGACACACTAGCTGGGTTTCCATCCAGGCATTTTTATGCAAATTACGATGTATCGAATTTGAAAAGGCAGCACAGAATCGGCTAATTCTAATGAAATTCCCCCCCCCCCCCAAAAAAAAAAAAACTTTCACTCGAGGCTGGGAAGTTTGATTTGAGAAATTGGGATTGAAATCCATTTGTCAAATATGTGCTGATGCTATGTGTCCACCCAGATCTCCCAAAAATGATGGGCTGCTTCTGCTGTCGATGTGTCCATTAGTTTGTCCATTAAAATCCTGTCAAGTGATTTCTTTAGATGATAACATACTGTATATACACATATTAATGCAGCATTAGAAATGTTTTTGGAGACTAAAAGCCGAGAGAAAAGTCAGTAGCATGTGTTTATAAATTTCAGAGACAGTGATGACAATGGCTTTTATGAATCCGTAAGTTTTATTTCACCTTTTTCTGCATTAAATGCCACTGGTGGCCATGCAGGGGCAGAGTCGCTTAAGACCTCTTGTTGATAAGACCAGGGTAGGTGCATTGGCTATTGCATGCTTAGTCACTGAGTGCTTGACTGCAGCCTAGTGAGTATTTTAGCACTGTTAAAGTTTTCCTTTCCTTTCCTGAACAGACTTCAGGTCAAAAGCAGGACTCTCTTAATTTGCTCCATGACAAGTCCTCAAAATCTTCTTTGTTGGTATTTTCCCTCCAGAACTATGGTTAATGGTGATGATGATTTAGATGCAAAAAATGACTTGGTTAGGACAAGATGGTGAGAATATCTTCTTGTTTAAAGTTAAAGATCAATCACAGTCATGGTCAAAAGAAGAGGACATGTCAGTAAGAAACAGGAAGTGAACGTCAGTCTGCTGTGTTGAAGTCTGGTGTTGTGTTTGTTGGTCGGGAGAGGGCTTTGCCATTTGAACGCCAACATCTAATTTATCTCCAGTATACAGTCTCTCACTCCCCTACTGTAGATGTAGTTTGTTCATCAACACAGTTCATGTGTGTGTTTGTGTTTGTCGGCAAAGAGAGCGAGCAGACGGCTTTATCAGCTCAGTCTGCAGGTAATAATAGTTTACTGTGTGCAGGATCAAGTAAACATGGCAAATACAGCTGATTATAATTAAAATATCGATCACAACAGATAAGGTAACTTAGTTTAAAAGGATGTGTGGACTGTGAAAAATGGAGGATAAAGAGTGTAATTTATGAGATCTGGAAACTCTTACAGCTCTTAAAACTTATTCACAGAAGTCATGGTGTTGAATCTACATGCGCCTGATGGTCTTAAGGTTTTTTAAGGGGACTATAATCAGTTACTACAAATCTGTGGGAATCTGTGCTTCAAGAAATCGACTTGAATCGTTGTTGGATGTTAAGTCTGCACACTAAACTTAAACTTCCACTCCAGATCCTGCCTCAGTAATCTGATCTCCTGAGCCAGCTCTTCCTGAGAGGCACACACTGCCTCGCAGATGAGCGCTGCTATTCAGGAGCTACCTGATAGATAACAGCCGCTGCAGATCAGATTATAGTGTGTGTGTGTTAATGGCACTGTTCTCTTTTGTCGTCTGGTTAAAGTCTGTAAGTAAACTGATTCTCTCAGTTATCTCCGTCTCTTTCTGTGCTCCTCCATATTTCTCTCTCTCCCTGCTCCTTTACCCTCTTCATTTACTTCTCCTCTGACTAAAAAACAAAGAAAAGCAAAACAAAGCGGGGGAAAACAAAGGGAAAGAAAGAAGAACATGTCATTACTGGTTTTGTTTCTACAGCGGCACAATACCCTGACCACCCTCATCAAGTGATAGAGAGAGATTGCACACATGCAGGCGAGTAAGAGAGAGAGAGATAGAACCCCCCGCGTGACGAAAGGCAGTTTAATTTAGATAATTATCTCGCAAATTAACCACAAACTCCTTCCCTGTTAATTACCTGTCTTGGGGAGCAGAGCAGGAAAACAAAAAGCAGAGCCAGGGAGGTCTTTGTTCCGATCTTCCTGGGGGGGCCATAAATTGGTTACGCCCCTGCTGAAAGGCCAGATAACCCCTTTGAGGTAACAACCACTAAAGCATTTGATAGGCTAATGGGGAATACTGTTAGCATCCGCGTTTGTAATTGGACGTCATAAATCTGGAACAGGTGATGGGGGAACAAAAGAGCAGGTTTTTGTCTGGGTGTCGAGGCCATGGCGCGACTTGTAAATCCTTCCCCCTGGTGAATGGCGCTATCTGACGGGCCCACGTATGGCGACAACAGGAGATGCAGGGAGGCTGGATCTTCCACATCGATCCTCTGTGACTGTGTGGAGTATTTATGTGCGCTCAGATACACAACTATATAGCATATGTGTGTGTGTGTGTGTGTGTGTGTATCTGCCCCAACAGTGCTAATAAAAAGACCTTTTCTTATCTTGGTGTCTGCTGAAGGTGATTCTGTCAGCAGCTATTAACCTTGCCTTTATAATGACAGCTCGCCTGATTAGTTTCAACACTTAAAGCCCTGACATTTTCAATTTCACTGTTATTTTTCTTCTTCAGGTCTTTGTCACAGTAGGAAATACATTTTGTTCACCTTTATCTCCTCTCCTAATGACTTATTAGTGTTGTTAGCGTTCCTCATTAAAAATCAACATTAAAGCTCTGTTGTTTTTTTTTCGTCAAGTGAAGCAGCAAAGTACGTTTTCACACATAAACTTTAATTAGTAATACTAAAGTTATTCCCAATGTGCTCAGAAGTAGAAAATTCAAAAGGTAAAATAAATGTTTTATTAAATTTAAAAAAAGAGAGAAACCCCAAAGAAAAGCACAGCAGGTGGTCAAACCACTTAACAAATCTGGGAAACAGATTATATTTTAACTTGTGTGAAGAATTTGACAAGGTTAGTGGTTTGACAGAAACTCAGCTTAATTTCCCTTTATGTCGCCTCTTAAGTGCTAATAAAAATAACTGTCTTTATCTCTGGTCAGTGTCAGGGAGGTATTTTGTTATCTCCTGATTTCAATGATTTTGGAGCTTTAGTGTGATTAAGCCACACAGTTGAATAATGATAAAAACTGGGGTGTCTGAAACCTTATCTCAGTTGGCTGGAAGGACGCATTTAATGTCATCCTCCTCTTACACCTGCACGAGGTTTGTCACTGTCAGGTGTGTTCATGTTTGAGTTTTTCATGATCCTTTATTAGCTAAAAGGAGTTTAAAAGACTCATCAGACAAACAGAAAAATGCAGAAAAAGGCTGTTTTTACTTCAGGGAAACTGATACTTCTATTTCTGAGACTCATATTCTCCTGTGTGTGAGAGGACAGTGGTTTAACTGTGATGTTTCTGCTCTGCACTTCCCAGTCAAACAATGTGTGGCCAACACACAGTGCGACATTACCGACAGGAGATGAGTTAAAGTAAAGTTGCTGAACAACCATTATTCTCTGCTTAGTTTTAACACAGGATTATAAAGTTATAACTGCTGTCTAATTAAAGGAGTCACTGTAACAAACTATAGTCAGGCCTAAAGCTTCCTCTTTTTTATTTTAATCTATGTTTTATATTTTAGGGAAAAGAAACATGATGTTCACTGTAGCTTCCTTGAAGTTGTTTGACCTGCTTAGATTTTCTTCAGCTGCAGCTTGAGTCTCAGTTGGTGATTGTTTAAATGTCAAAATAGTTAAGTAGTTGGCACACATACTGTAAGTGTTTTTGGATCTGATACCTCTATCAGTGGGACACCCAGAACCTCGAGAAATGGAGCAAAAATAAAACGTTTTCTGGTCTGATAGTGTCATGATAGTAATTTGGTTTTGACATAAAAATAACTCAATAACTCAATAACTCACTGTCAAGAAAACAATGTGGTTTGTATTAAAATTGCTGCTTTGTTAATGTTTGGGGATGTTTGTTGTCATTAGTAAAATAATAGCATCTTGGTTAAGGTTAGGCAACGATCATGGTTGTGGTTAAAACAAACCAACGCCCTGACTTTCAGGGGGAAACAGGAAGTGGACAGCAGTCGCCCATGTCAAAGTCTGGAAGTTTTTGGTTGACGATGACACACTATTTCTTCTTTTGCTCCCAGTAGACATACAGATGATTCCTATAGCTGCTAGAGGTCGCTACAGCAAATGTAGTTTTTCTGGCATTTACTGAAAAGATGTCTTGTTTTCTCATTCGCTCCTCCATCTAGCTACGTCCTCTAATCTTCTGATTATTACAGATAAATATAAAATTTGAAGTTTGCTTGTGCTGAAATATAGACTGATTATAGACAGATGTCATTACTGCTAAGATGTTTACACAGGTGTCCTGTGTGACCCCTGCTGATCATGTTATCAGCATTTTTCTGGCTCTTTCAACCATATTACATGGTCTTCATCTGGAATGGAAGGGTCAGTGTGGATGGGAGATCCTAGAGGTGTTATGAATAGGATCATAGCAGTCATTACAACAGATCCATCTCCATGACAACTGAGCAGAACCCATCTGTTGAAGAAGACTGTGTAATATGGTTGAAAGCTCCAGAAAAACACTACAAGTGGACCTTGAGTTGGGATCGTTTTGTCAATGTATAAAGACATTTTCGTGTTTTCACCTTCATAGCTCTCTCTATCTTTGTGAGGACATTTAATAGACAAGAACACACTTTAAACTGTATGTGTCGTCGCCGTTGTTGCTAAGCTGATGTGGCCACGTTCTCCAAACCAGGTGGTGAGAGACATGAGAGCGCGTACGCACACAAACACACACACGCACACACACACACACACATACACACACACACTCACGCTCCACCATGCAACACACACTGTGAAGAGACATGGGCTACACCAATATTCTGTTTTGTACCGTCACTGTTGTCAAGTCCTTGTCCTGCTCTCCACATCTACCGGCAGCAGGTGTGAACAACTCTTGTGCTGAGAGGGACGCACTCTACTGTCACCCTGTCAGAGAGAGAGAGAGGCACCACACACACAGGCTGGGGAGGAGGGGAGGGAGAGGAGATCAATAGTAGTGAGTGTGGAGTTTGGATAATTACAGGTGTAGCAGGAGGCGCTGGTGGCCTCTCCACTCAAGAGTCTCTTATCACTCTCTGGCCTGTCATTACAGCTTTAAAATACTGCTGTGTGGCAAAGTGGCAACTATGTGTGTGTGTGTGTGTTGTGTAATGTTTCTGTCTCTCTCTTCATATCTCTCTCCTGAATTTTCTCCTCTCTTATTCTTCCCTCCTCTCTCCTTGTTTCCCTCTCCTTGTCTCTTTCTACTCTTCACTTATCTTCTCTCACTCTCCATATATCCTCTCCTTGTTTCCTCTTCTCCTCCTCTCTCCTCTCTTTACTCTTCTATATCTCCTCTCGTCTCCTTGATTTATCCTCCCACCCCTTCTCTTTTATCTCTTCCTCCTTTACTTGTCTCCTCTCCTCCTTTATTCTTCTTTTCTTCCTCTGCTCTTTATTTCTCCTCTCTCCTCTCTTTGTTTCTCCTCCTCGTACTTCTCCTCCTTGTTGCTTATCCTCTCCTTTGCTCTCCTCATTCCTTCTCTACATCTCATCTCCTTTCATCCTCTTGTATTTCTTTTCTTTTATCTCTCTTCTCTTCCGTCCACCTCCTCTGTTATACCTTCTCCATCATCAGTAATCTCTACTCACTCTCTTCTATTCTGTCTGCCTGTCCTGTCCTTTATGCTCCTCCCCATCCCCCTTTACCTCCTCTCTCCCTTGTTGTTTGAAGCCTCTGTTGGAGCCTCCCATTCAGAGAAACAGTGTGGATCTCCAGTGTGGGCATGTGGGTTATGAGCAGTCACACAGGGACAACCCGCATCATACTCGGCGACTCCCTTTTCTCTCTGTTATGTGACTCACTGTGAGGTGAAGTATCACGACACTTGGTTTTATTTTTGGTCCAAAGTATCGTGCAGTGCTCACACATCACAGGTGTTTTTGTCCAGTTACTTTTCTAACAACTGAGCATTTAGCTGCAAGCGATGAGTAGGTAGGAACTTGGGAGATATGCTGGCCATTGCGGAGTTCAGTTACAGTTTGATGAAAAAAAAAATCTATAAATGAATGAAGAGGTGAAGTTGTGAATATATTACAGAAAACTGTGTTTTGGGTTTGGATTCTTTTTCCATCACCTCTACCTCTCACCTTTATTTCTCTTCTAAATTCCCTTTCCTTTGACTGTTTCTTCTGCCTCTCTCTCTCTCTCCATCACCTCCTCCTTCATCCCTCCCTTCATCCAGTAATCTCCTTTCATCTCTCCTTTTAATTTGTTTCTCCCCCACTGTGTTTTGTTTTCCTCCTCCTCTCTCACATCATCTCTCATCAGTAGTCTCTCTGCATCTCCTATCTCCTTCTCCCCGCTCCTCTTCGTTCTTTGTCTCTTCCCTTCTCCTCTCCTTTCTCCTCCTTTCCTCACACCATCAGTGGGTGCCAGGAAGGAGAATTTATTCCAGAGAGCCACGCTCTAATTTCTCAGAAAGAGACAGAGAGAGGTTTTGACTGTCCAGCCAGACAGGATATTCTTAGTTGTCGAGTCTTGACACGCGACACTAAAACTGGAGAAACCAGAGTTAAATCCCCCTTGGATTGCTGTGGTTGTTTCACCACACACACGCACACACACGCACACACACACACACAGTTGAGGTTTTGTTGATCTTCGCTGATGTTGAGGAGCCTTGTCAGACATAAGAAGGAGATGATGGAAGAGGTTAGATGGGTACAAAACAATGGTGGTTAATCCCCTCCGGGGCTGTTTGCTCTGATTTAGATGGAGCAGGATTAGCTGAGGATGGTCAGAGTTGTGTGTGTGTGTGTGTGTGTGTGTGTGTGTGTGTGTGTGTGTGTGTGTGCGTGTGCGTGTGTGCGTGCGTGTTGAAGAGAAGTGGGCTGGTGATACGTTAGACGCTTGAGGCAAAGCTGTCAGATATCCGCCCGATTTTTCTTGTTGTGTTCCGTAGGTGGTGCGTCGTACACCGTGAAGGATACACCGCTTTACAATACCAAAAAAAAAAAAAAGAGTAAAGTTGCAAAGCTCGAACTCTGTTGAAATTTCTGCTTTAAAATCTTTGTTTTTCTAAAACAATTGACAAAATATTCATGAAGGTGGTCAAAGTGAGAATATATGGCTTTACTCTCTATGATATTCTTGTAAATATTCACTTTTTGTGGCATTAATGTGCTCGCAGATGGAAACTGGAAACTGTTGAGTGGTGTGTGTGTGTGTGTGTTTTATGAAGTCAATGGAAACGGAACTATGTGTGAATGTGGTTTTGATCATCAGGAAGTGCTAACATGGTGGCTCATGCAACCAGACGTGAACTCTCTCTCAAATCCCACTGTGGTCTGTGTGTGTGTGTGTATGACACAAGCATTGAGTCAGGTATCACAATAAGGGGGGGAGGGAGGAGAGAGCCGGAGTGAGAATGGCTCATTGAAAAACTAACTGAGCAGAGAATCAGTGACTGCTGCGCTACTGATCCTTAAAGACGTTTAAACACCCGATTTGAATCCCATAAATTACAATTACATGTCACATATCATAAAAATGTCTTCGCTCTTTTATAATCAGTTACCAACATGTAATAACTGTGTGTATGAATTACCCATTACAATGTAGATAAAAAATATTTTTTGGGCCCTTTGGATATTTTAAGTTTTTTCAGGGTCTTGGGTGTCAACTGAACGGTTAGAGACGCAACATTTTACACACAGCTTATAATTATTGTAGGTATTAAACAAAGTGTCCAGCAGGTTTGTGACCATCAGAAAAACACTCTTTACATCAAATCATCATTTTGTTTCATTCCTGTTTTCCCTCTCAGACTTTAAACAATGAAGCTTTAGAGAGGTTTGAAATGGCTCCTGCAAAATGTAGGATGTGTGTAATAATTAGTAAATAATACATGATGTGTGGCTGGCTGAAGGCCTTTTGCCACTCTCACATTATATCAGAGGAGTGAGATATAAATAAGAAGAAGCAGATTAATCCATAAAGTCAGATTGTTGATTATCTGGGTGATTAATTAGATTAACAATTGATCTAAAATTAGCTAAGTTTGTCTTAATCTTAATCAAAATGTTACCAAAACTTAACAAAGCACTGGAGAGGTGAAAACAGTTTGATTTTTATTGAAATAAATTATTGTATTGCTCATACAAATTTGAGTATATCGTGGAGAAAGGTGTTTATTGGTCAGAGACTACTGTGCTACAGTTTCAGGTCAAAATAAGGTGGCATGTTCGACTGCATCATCGGTAGGAAGGCGATATGTTGTTGCCGTGTGTTTCTGTCCCCTCTCTCCGCTGCAGTGAGTGAATGAAGACATTTATTACAACAGAGACACAGAGGATTAGCAGAGGGCTTAAACCATTCTCATGGTAATGCACAGAGCTGGGAGCGCGCAGATAAACGCAAACACTCACCTTATCAAAACACCCAGACCTGAAAGACTACTCCTTAACAGCACCGACAGACTGACTGAGAGACACTGACAGAGAGCGGGAAACAGACGAGAGAGAGAGAAAGATGTCAGTTAGCTGTGACAGATTATGGCCTTATTCAGAAATATTGTTTGGACAATGAAATCATTCAAGGGTTCACCCATCACACTTAAATGCAAAAGGTAAGACTTCATTGTCCAAGTTAATGCCCAGGAAAAAAAGCAAACAACCTGCTTTTCATGGGGCAAAACTGGACACTTAAAGTTCAGATTTGTTGCAGTAGTTTAGTCTAAAAAAGTAATCAATCAGTGCTTACTTGAGTAAGAGCATAGAAAATATGAATGTCAGAAGATCTGCTGTTGTTTAATGACTTTTAATTTGAAGATGTCACCCAAGACTCAGAGAAACTTGAGGCGTTTTTTAACTACTTTTGGATATTTCAAAATGTACCTGCTGATCCTGTACAGGGTTGCAGGGTACACCTGGGCAGGTTGCCAGTCTGTCACAGGACTAACACATATGTATGAAAACTTTTCATCTCCCATCTGTGTGAATGGTTGAGTTTCTCCTTAACCTAACCTGCTGCCTTGTGTTAAATGTAGTTATATGTTACTTTTCATTGCCTTTTTGTCAGTGTACGGTTTCAATCTTGGTTAAAGACCAAAGCTGCTTTGATTGACTGATTGATTTCTCATCTCATGTTATAATAATGCAATGTGTGCACATGTGAAAGATAAAACAGGCAGGACGGTAAGCTCTCTGCTACTGCAATCCACAGTATCCTCTCTGCTCCAGGCGATCCACTGTGTTCACTTGCGCCTTTTCAACATTGTAGTCAGACAACAATCTCAGTCACCAAATCCATGTCTCTCCAAATCTTCTCTCTTGGCGTCAGGTTTGTTTTTTGGCTCCTTCAAGAGAAGACAGACAAGAAGCTGAGCTCTGAGGATTTTTATATCCCTCTTTTCAATGGGCTCTGTCTCTTTGAACATCGCAGTGTAGCAGCCTATTATGGACCGTGTACGACTCCAAGATTCTCCCAGTCGTCTTGTTGTCTCAAAGAAGCAGAAAGTCTTGCGAGTCAAGTTAACAAGCAAAATGCAAGTCAAGTTTCGAGTCTTTCTCAAGTCTGCAGCTCAACTGAATACACATGGGGCTTGAAATAAGTGACAAGTATCTGGATTCCTCTGCTGACGATGACCTGTTTTCCATCAAGACCAGAAAGTTTTTAAGATTTGACTCAGTCATTGTCACCAGCAGGTTTGTTTCTGTGAGTTTTGGGTGTTGTGGAGGAGGTCCAGTCTTTTCAGTGTGAGGGTGAAGATTAAGGTCTTGTCCTTGAGTCGAGTGAGTAGAACGACAACTGAGGCAAAGTGTTTGCTTTTTATTAACTGTTGGACAACATCTATAATCTCGTTTACACAGCTGGTTTTGTTAGAGATCTTTGCACTTGAGGTTCAGTCCAGTCCACAGGGGATATAAACCTGTAACCTTTGCAGTGTCAATGCCAAAACCACAGGATTTTGCAGTTATACGCAGACACATGCTCCCCTCTCGCCCCTACCACTGCCGCTCTTCCCTACAGTGACAGAGACGTAGCTTCCAGATCTCTCCCCTGCCACCTCTGATTAAGGCCGTCGTGGGCGAGACACACCTGTACAGCTGATGGGAGACAATGCCGCTGCTTCCTCCCAGAGATTGATTTTCTCCATTAAAACGGGCCCTTTGTCTAAAAACCCTGCACCCCTTTTGTTATGCTAAAGAGAAGATGGAAGATTTCCAATTCAATTTGGGCTGAGCCGAGGGCCGGTCAGCTATATGGGCCTCCATTGTCCTGGCCGAGCCCGCTGGGACGACGCTAGCGTCTCCCAAACGCCAATTAAGCCGGACGGAGAGACGGACAGGGGGGATAATTGACAGGCAGGAGAAAGGCAGCCTTCTTCCTCTCTGTCTCATCAGTGGAAAAGAAAATCAAAGAGAGCGAGCGGCAGAGGGGCCGGGAAGTGAGGGATGAGAGGGAGAACAAGGAGGAGAGGAGTAATAACCTGTAATATGTTGCCCAGAGCAAATTCAGATTACATGAGGTGTTTAGCTCATGTATATGACTTTGGCCGACAAGCACCAACAGGGCCAAGAAAAGACAATGAGAGCCATGGTTAAGAGCAAAGAGAAAGCTCTGATGTGGCCTCATATAGGTTGATTGAATGTTTGTGAAAAGTAGGCCAGGCAGCCATTTAAATTACTCTTTCATAAAGTGCTAACTTTCAGTATCTTCATCCTCCGTCATTAACCTGTCACAGGTTCGCTCACATTAATTACCTGAAAATGTATCTAATTAAGACTAATTTCACTTAAAGTGTTAAATACTTCCTACTGCATGTCTGATGTCTCAAATGGAGGTGTACTTATCGCTCAGCGTTATCTCAGAACCATACATTTAATTTGACAATATGCAGACTAGATGTTCATTAAAAGGGTTACACAACTCAAGTAAGTTTAGAGTTTCTTTTTAATATTGTACAGGAAAAAAAAGGAAAACTAATGCACTGACCTAGACCAGCACAGAAAATATTTTTCAAAGGATTCACTCAACAACAACAGTCAAGGTACACTGCTTTGTTAAAGTACAGAGAGTAAAAAGCTTTTGTTATCATGGTATGACTAAAAACAGGACAAATACCTGATCTCATACCAGCTTTCTACCCGTGCCTACCCATGTTTTCTATTTAATTGCTGTTTATTAGTGTATCTACCATTATATTTTAAGTAAACACAGTCAAAGTTCTAAAATATTATTTGCAAAAATTGTTAGTTGTCATGTACTCAACGGTACATGATTTTTAGGAAATGGGCAAAAAAATGGAAACCATGAAAAACATGTTGTCCTTGAAGTGCTTTGTGTTCCTCTGAACCCACAGTACTGCGGATAACTAAAAATATTTTTGTACATTTATTAGGACTACATTTTAATCATTCCAAAAAGGATCTTGGGTAAGAAATTTTTGTTAACATCAGCTGTGTGTCTACAAATTAGAAAGCACGTCTGCATTTCATGAGAGCTGCTTTCATGTACGAAACCCTGAGCTGAGAGGCTTGATTTGAGCTTGAAAAGGCTTGAATTTCTTTCTTTCAAAATCAGAGATGATTCCAGTGATACAGGCTCAAAGACGTACACTACAGTAGTTGTTCCTCTTAATTTCTCCACTGAGAGCTTAGTGAGGGTCCACAAGAACTGAGACATATTTAAACCGAACTGGATAGCTGCTTCTTTTCATTCAGATGACATTTTTTTTAAATTATTTAGCAGTAACAGGCTTATTTGACCTCTATACTTCAGTTTTAGTATAATTTTTGAGGTGAAAATGAACAATATCTGAAGATACTTACAGTGAATAAGTCGTAACTTTTATAACTTTTAACAGGGTGGAAACTTTTCATGAATTTTCAGGATAAAACAGGGCACATTGGACATTGATTCAACATCAAATGGGGCCGTAATTATCCTTTTTTTAATCTCTATTTCATGCAGTCACTCAGTGTCATAACTCATACTGTACAGACTCTCTGTATTTACATCTACAGTAACAACACAGTGGCTTGCAGCTGGTTGTAAAAAAGCATCTTTTCTTCACTTTCTTTCCTTTTTCTCACTTTTTCTCGTTCTGTTTCTCCCTCCCTCTAATCGTAATGTTTCTGGCTCCTGCTCTCTCTTTCTCTCCCTCCCTCCCTCCCTCCCTCCCCCCTCCTCTCTCTCTCTCTCTCTCTCTCTCTCTCTCTCCCTCTCTCTGCTGGCTTGTGACAGACGGCCTAATAGGATTTAATAAGCCCCATTTGCATGTCAGCCTTTTAGATTTTCTGTAAGAAAGAAAGGCGATGGGAGGGATGGGGGGGTGGACAGTGGGGTGGGAGGGAGGGTGTGAAGGAATAGAAAGGAGAGAACGGAAGGAGGGAGGGAAAGGAGTGAGTATGGCGATGGATGGATTGGTTTAAGGAGCCATTTCTTTTCTGATGAAGGTAGAAGTATTATACCAGGAGGTTTAAAGGAAGGAGCCTCAAAAATATATCATACATTCAGTCATTTCTATTATTATTATTATTTTAAATCTCATGTGTGAGCAGACAACTCAGTCTAATGTTGTTTGTGAGAGATTCATCCATAGTCTCGTTTTCAGTGAAGAGTTTAAATGACACAAACCAGATTTTGGTGTGAGTTTTATATTCAGCTGCAGCGGGCAGCTTCATGTCACTTCTGCCAAGTGGCTTTTGTGCCTTTGTTTGGATTTTGTTTGTCGTTTAGAGCAAATGTGAAGAACAGAGTGCAACAACAGAGTCAAGATTCTTTTAAAAAAATGGATTTCAGGACAATGACAGTATCCAGTGTTACATGACAATTCATCATGTTGGAAGAGCTTATTGTTCCTGTCCACCCTGCAGTGTGCTCTGTCAGTTTCATCCAGTGTAGAGTGTTTTTTCTGACCATTTTTACTATTTCCTGACATACAGCTGTTTTCTGATCGTTGATTTGTGATTTATTTAGTTCTCTTTGACCAAGCTAGCTACTAGCTGCCTGAGGCTAATATGTTGCAACATTCTAGTAAACTGTGGATAACTGTTTTGTATTTTACTCTTTTCTACTCTTGTGGACGCTATGGAGATGTTAACTGGATTAATTACAGTGTTGAACTTCCTATTAAGACGTAATATTGATCTTTCACTGCTGATACTGTAACTCTCATTCATGGAAATCAATCGTGTCCTGATTTCTAAGCACTATTATTGAATTTGATGTCCAGTGTTTCCCATTATAGCTTCAAAGGCCAGCTGTGTCTTCTTTATTGGAGATGTGTTGCTGCATAGCTGAGCTGTGCTCCTCCATGCAAAATGCGGACAAATCATGTCAAACCAGAGTGCAACTTTAACTCTAGACTTTAGAAAATGTATCATCTGATAACATGACGATTTCATAAAGAGTTTATCCTTCTTTGTCCATGCTATGATGCACAGTTGCACTTTTAAAATTTGTCAGCCTTCGAGAGCATTTTTGAAAAGATTAAAGATCATCCAGAACCTCATGTAAACATCCTCAGGAGGAAACTTTACAAATGCAGCTGCTGTTTTAGATACAAACTTTTCTTGTTTTTTTAGTATACAACTTGGATTTAAAGATAAGAGAGGGAGGGAGGCGATGGCGAAGGATGTGGAAGGATGAGAAAAAAAAACAGAGGGAGAAGAGCACTGAAACACAGCAGGAGCATCCATCCTTTTGGCAGGTGGGAGTTATAAGCCCAGGTGACAGAGCCTTTTAAGCGCTTTAAAAAGCACATTTGAAGATGTATTGGAGTGCATCCCTGAGATCCACTTGCTGTGAGAATGGCATTGGAGTTTAGTGCATGTCTGTGCGTAATGTGTGTTTTCTTCCTCTCCCATTTTGTAGCTCCTCCAATTCCCTTAAGCAGCGTTGCTAAGGTGCTTTAGGGATGGGATTGGCTGGGCTCATCACACATTCCATAACAGAAAAAAAAAAAAAGGCTAGAGAAAGAGGAGATAGAGAAAAATTAAGGAAGAAAGCAAGAGAGGAAAGAGTGACAAAAAGAAATGAAGGAAGAGATGAAGCAAAAAGAGGAGAAAAGAAAAGAAATGAGGAAAGACTTGAAAAAGTTAGAGATGAAGGAAGGGAAGGAAAAGATGAGAAAAAGAAGGAAGGAAATGCAAAAAGAAAGAAATGAAAATAAATGAAAAGGAAGGAAAGGAAGCAAGGAAGGAAGGAAAAGGAACTGAAAGACAGATGGAAAAGTGAAGAAAGGAAGGAAATAAAGGAAAAAGATGGAACAAAGCAGAAGGAAGAATGAAATCAGAAAGCAACAATTTGATTTGAAAAAAAGACAGGGAAAAAGGCAAGAGAGAGAAGGAAGAGACAGGAGAAAAGGGGGGATAAAGGAGAAGGGACAGAAGGGTAAGATGACACAAGAAATTGAAGAGTGTAGAATGAGAAAGGATGTAGATGGAGAGTAGGAGAAAAAGGAGGATGAAGAGGGAATGGAGGAGGAAGAGAGGAAAAGAGTGGGAAGAAGGGGAAGAGGAGGGGTAAGGAGTGAGCTTGCTGACTGTTGCGTCAACCTGTTAACCGAGAGGCAATATGATGAGAATAGCTGCATAATGACGTGGAGCAGCTGTAGAAATGTGTCCAGGAAGCCTGCTTATGCTCTCTGCTGTGATGTTTAAGCCATCAGGGCAGCTGCAGTCTGGCAGGTTTGGCATCCTGGTTCACCAGCTGAAAATTAAAAGGCCAGCGCGGGCAGATGAACCTGCTAATCTTGAGATCCTGGTTTATTTTGGGTTTTTTTCGCGATGTTTCTACTCCGCTTCCCAGAAACCATTAGTCAATCAAGCGGTGTGGGCGGTAGCTCAGCGTCACTCTCCTTGAGTTTCTGTTCATGGCGGCTTAAGTTTCTGGGACTGTCTGCAAAAACAACAGCATCCACCAGCATCTGCTGTTCAAGACGTCATGGCTGTAGAAATTGTAAGTTTGTCATTGGGGAGCAAAGGAGATGAGTGGGACATTATAGAACCACAAATGTTGTTGGGGTGAATGACTGGTTTCTTTCAACCATGACATTCCTGTAATCTTAACCTTCATTCCTTGACCACAACCAAGTTCTTCCATCCCCTTTCTCCCTGTTTTCCTCTGTAGTTAAGTTTGCAGTTTGAGTTGACAAGACTAACTTTGCTGCCATGTTTTCCACTTTACTTTAATAATTTGTTTTCACTGAAGGTCAAATCCTCCATTAAGTAATCTTAGAATAGATAGTACCTAAGCAAATCTCTTGACTTGTTCCAGCACCAACACTGTCCATGTTTCCTTCTGCCCAGCGCTTATAACACACCAACTAAAGCTGTAAAACTATGACAAGTGCCTGTCATAGAAGTGAAAAGTACTAAACTTCACAGACAACATCTTTAAAGGTCTGAAACCAATTTTTCACCTGCTGTCGAGGCAGGAAATCAAGCTGAAGTCATTATTTAACAGGTAGATACATTTGTCTCTAGTCAGAAGAGTTTAAGATCATTTGGGCCTCTTCCTCCTCAAGATAAATCTGATTGAAGTTCATCATGTCCGTTCGAAAACATGTAATTCAATTCATCAAGAGTTGTATAAATGTTCTTGCAGAAACGTATTATGAACAACATATAAAATGTATTTATAAAGTCAATTCAAATAACCTCAACTTTTTATTGGTTTCTCTAAAAACTATTTACTTATCTGTTTAAAAAGAACCAACCAGTGTCTATGCATTGGTGTGTTTGCAACTGTGTGCATGTGCTGCAAGCAGAAGGGGGATAAAGGCTAATACCTGTTGCATAGGTGTGGTCTGTTGGATCTCCTGTTACCTGGCTCTCCACTGCAACCCGGGCCTCCTCTGTTTGGACAAATTGACACAGTGAACTTGGACTGACAGGCAGATTTCCCTCTCTGTTTATCTTCATCTCTCTTTCTCCAAGTTTACCACTTTATCACTCGACTTTCTCTCTCTATCTTGTCGCAGTGCATTTAGAGGTAGTGCATAAAAACTGCCTCATAAATGCAGAACTGAGGACACAGTGATGACATTTTTTAGATATTTATCCCTTTTGTTTCACTTCCAAAATTGAATAGATATGTCACTGTTTCTGCCCTCTCTTCTTATGGATTCAGGAATCTAAATGTTTCTACAACTTTTCTCTCTCTAGCTCTCTCATCTCTCTGTGCCGCTCATCTGTCTTTCTTTCTCACCATCCATCCGTTTAGGGTTTCCATGAGTCATTATGTGCCTATGAAAAGGGACAGGTAATGCAATCTGGCATGGCGTGGCATGACTTGTGTGTATGTGTGTGTGTGCGCGCGTGCATGTGTGTGTGTTGATTACCTGAACAACAGTCAACAGTCTCTATTTCACCCACTTATCTCGTCTAGAAATAATCATCTAATCAGGCGTGCACAAACGCAAGTGCACGCTCACATACACACAAGCAATATATGGATGAACAGCTTCTCTCCATAGAGTGAAGACTAGATCCACACACACATTCACACAATTCCCTTGAGACCTAGCCCAACATTAACCACATCCGCCTGATTACTAACCCTAACCCCTAAAAGGATAAGTCTGCTGATGTTCTAAATTTTTCTTATTGTTAAAAAAAATACCATGAAAAGCCAAAAACAAACAATGAATTCATCTCAAAAACAAGTATTGCCTGTGTATCCAAAGCCGGTTATATCTTATTCCTCTTTGCCAAAGAGCTCCATTGTTGCTCAAAAACTATTAAAATCACATCAGTGAGTCACACTGTGAACTGGGTGACACGTTCCTTCATTACTAAGAGCATGGCCACTGTTTATTTTTAAGTCAGGGAAGCTTGAGTGTTGTGATGCTTTGGTATAATCCAGGTCTTAAATAAGGTAACATAATGTACTGGCTTTGACTGGAAGTGCATCAATTGTAGCTGCATCTTTAAGTATTTTCCTTTATTTACTTTAACAATTGTATTTACACTGTGTTTTCATGGCAATATTTTTTCAGTACATAAACAAAAATGTACCAACGCAGGTTGTAACCGATTCTAAAAATCCACTGTTTGGTTCACATCTTGTTTCTCTGCAGTTTCAGGGTTATTATTAATCTTGAGCTAATTCAACTAGTCTACACTTTTACCTTAGGCTTGGTCACTTGATCATGATTGGACCAAAATAGTCACATGGTACATGCAGTTAGAAGGCAGTAAAGTGAAACAAAACAGTCTTGGTTTCAGAATCATTACACCCCTGGCACCAACACGTACACCTTGTAACCTAAATATATGTTGTATCATGACAACAGTAGAAAAATGAAACGTAGAAAACTAATATATCAACCAAACAACAGCAATGAGTCTTGCCAAAAGTTACTTTTCATGCCTCCTTACCAAACAAAGACCGTTCCCTAACCGCACATTTATTATTGTTATGTCATATTGTTTGTCATGAAGACGAAGCTCAGGTTGGAGGATTTGTAACGTTACTGTACCGAGTCTACTGCAAGTCCCAAAGTTGCATGTGATAGCCTATTCTTCTACATTAGTTCCTCATGTACAAGAAGTGTCCAAAGCAGCTAGTGGGTATGTTAGTAACACTAAACTTTTTTTTAAATCACATCTCTTTGGAAACTGTATCCACTTGAAATTAAATCTACAACACAAAGTTCAGTAATTGAAGGGGTCTGAATACTTTCTGAGGCCACTGTAAATGAAGATTCATTTGCTGTTGGCCTTGATCTAAGCGCCTCACATGAAAACATCCTTCATCTCCCTCTTCATTATGTTAAAGTTGTAAAAAAAAAAAGAATAAACAGCAAATGATTCATATGATTTCATTTTCAGCAACTCAAAGAAATGTGTGTTTGTGTCTCTCCAGCATAATGCTCAATTGGCAGGTGCCTATGATATTAAAAATCATATTGAACTGCGGTAAACACGCGACAGCAAGGGAACAGAAAAATAGATCAATCGCAGTGATGGGAGAGACAGGGGAAAAAAGCGATGAAAAGAAAGGGAGAAGGAAGGAGGGAGGCCAATCGACTGTAGCTTTGACCTCTCGGCACACACAAAGCCCTCCTCCCTTTAAGAAAAAAAAAAAGCCTCAGAGACCCTCCATGGCAGGGCATTTTTACTGTATCAATCACCCCCCGCGCCCGTGCCCTCTCAGCCACCCACCCCACATGGTTGGGCAGCCGATAAGTTGGAGCTGAGGACTAAAAGCTCCCGCAGGGTGAACGACAATAGGACTCCTACAGCCAAGGAAAGAAAAGTGCTCTCTCTCTTCTCTCTCTCACTTTTTCCCCCTCACTAACTCTCTCTCCTGCTCTCCTTCGCTGTAGGGAGACATTATGGAAGTCATTATTCTGGCCCCTCCAAGTTGCCACAGAAGCTTCGGAGCTTTGACCTGGCCGTGTGTGTGTGTGTGCGTGTACATAAGCCCTGCAGGAAGTCTTCCAGCCCCACAGAGTGTGAGATGAGGAGAATTAAGAGTAATTTTTCCTCGCAGAGTCCTGACTATTTTCCCCACTGAGGAGCAATGTCACACATTTTACAGTTTCTACCAGAGACACTTTGATATGCACTTACACACACCTGGTATGAGGTAAATTCATAAGAGTAGGTGAAATCAAGTAAGTAATGCATTTCAAATTCTGCACTGTGTAAACCTATGCTATAAACACCAACCATTTCTACCCACTGAGGGTTTTTATGTCTTATTTTGAAATAATTATGCATCACGATCAATAGTTAATCAACAGCATACTGATTGGTCATGAGAGGTGAAAACCAAGACAGAATTTTGATTGTTCTTTACTGCTCGTTACAAAACAAACACTCCACTGTAAATCCTGAGTAATCCTGCAGGCTCTAAAATGTTTAAGTCTGAATTCACATAAGTTATAATGGATTCCAATGCTGACCCAACCTGAGAGCTTCAGAGACGATGTCAAGGAGTATTGAAGCTGCTCTGATGGATCCTGTTGGACCACTCTTTACGCGACAATGTTTCTTTCCTTTCATTTGTCACCCACTTGTACCTAAATACACCCTTCACGCCTTGCTTTCACTTCTTCATAACTTGGAGACCTCACTTTAGGTTGCTGATTAGCGATTTGTCAGAAAAGTGAGGGTTACAGGCCAACAGCGGAGCGGTGAATTATGCCGTATTCCTGCTTAAGAACTTTTCGTTAATGCTTCATTTTCATTCTTCTGTTTTATTTTTGCTCTGACTCCGGGTCGCTGTTGGAATCCATTGTACCTGCTGTGAATGCAGCTGAGAGTCCTTCAAGGCAAAACAAGCTACAGCCTTTAAAGGCATTTCCAGGACAATGTTCTTTGACTTTCTACTTTTGTTCAGTTTGTCAGTTTTATGTCTGAAATGATGGCTGCACCTGACCCTCAACCCCGAGCTTTACGCGTGTCATTTGTGCATCCTGAAAGCAAGATAAGATGGTATTAGATATAAAGGGATGTTGTATTTGAGAGCTTTGATTAGAAAAGAATAGAAACATCCTGTGCTGTCACAGTAGCCAAGCACACTGCTGCAGATCAGGTTATCTTTATGCTGGTTCAGGCAGACTGCAGCTCTATGGAGAGCCTTTCTTCCTTTGCCAGAATTCCAGTATAATTTCCAGTATAAAAGCCCAGTCAGGGCAAAATTAACAGGGAGCGTTAACCATCAATCATTTCCTAATACGCTGAATTTGATGTGGAAATCACGGTGCCATAATCCAGGGTGAGCAGTTATACAGAAGACCGATTCAGATGTCATGAAGAATGATGTACTAACCCTGTACAGGACCAGCTTTGCCGTAATAAATTTCTAGGCAGTACCAATTACAGCTACCTAATCTAAATGTTACAGCCAGGTGAGGTTGGCATATAGCTGCCTCACCAAACCACATGGAGTAGCAGGGTATCTGTGTTTATGTTTGCCAGATGTGTCTGAGAGACTGAAGTATGATGATTGTTTTTGGTTTCCTTTTTAACTGGGCTAATCCTGGAAGGACTGATTCATAAGGATGCATAGTTAGCAAGTCCTACAGTGTAGTGTACGTGACCTAGTTTCATATTTTCGACTTTGTTTGACTGGTTTGTCTGTGAAATTTGAAACATTTACAATTTTAAAAAAGGAGTGCCCCCATAGCTGAATGGTTAGGTGTGTACCGCATGGGCCTCAGTGCTCAGAGCAGCTGGTCCCCGGTTTGACTCCAGTTGGACCTTTGCTGCATGTCACTCCCCTGTTCTCTCTCACAGTCCTATCAATAAAGCCTAAAAAGCCCCACCAAAAATAATAATTTTCTACATTTTTACATTTTTTAAACGAAAAAACATGTGGTAAGTGCTTAATTGTACAATGATCAGTATATCTAGCTACAACATCAGAGGTTCCTCTCTGCCGTTATCACCTCTGCCATCATTGTGATCACCAGAACCTTTATTGTCAGTCTCATCATCATCACTCCTGTTGTCGTCCCCTTCATCATCCTGACCTCATCATCACTTTCCTCTTTAGGGCCTTTGATTGTTCTGGACCTCTTGTATCTTTTTAGCCGGGGTCTGGAGAGGGCCTTTAGCTTTTAGACTGCAGCTGGCTGATGGTTAGAGAGAAAAGGGGATAAAAAAAAAAAGAGGAGAAAGGACGGAAGAAAGAGGGGAATCAGGATGGAGGCTGTAATAGGAGACACGCAGCAGGAGGGCTGTTTACTGTCACTGAAGGAGGAGAAGAGAGAGATGGAGGGGTGAGACGGAGGGAGATGGACAATGAGAGGGAAAGAGGGAAGATTGGAGGAGGATGAATAGAGGAGGGTAACGTTCAGGGGAAAAAAGCCAGACAGCACAGTTTCTATACAGTGGCAGAAAATGTTTCTTTAGGCTTGTACATCTTCTATACTGTAGCAGCCATTGTACAGTAACACAGAACCTTCATGTAACTTCCCTGAAAAGGTTTGATTTGCCAGTTCTGTATTTTCAGGTGAGCTCTGAGCCGCCACCTGCTCTAGCACAAGTAAATCACTGGGAATGTATCCTGTAAAATGAGTAGTATCATAGTATTATATGCAGCGGTACTTGATGACACAGTTAACATAATGTTAGCTAAAGCATTCAAGGACTGGTTGTATGATGGATGAATTAACTGAAGTGACTGTACTGAAAACCATGTTACAAGATGCTGCTTTATTAATTTAAATATAGTGGCTAAGCGTGCACATACATGAAAAGATCTGCCCACTTAAGGTGTAATGTTTGGGTTGGGACTGAGTTGCTGAAGTACAAGTACGCTGGGATCTTGTTCATAAATCATAAAATGGAGGGTGAGATCAACAGGCAGGTGGATGGAGCAATGTCCAAGAGTGGTACTTAACACTGCACTGAGTGGGACTGTCACTTTTTATTCAAAATTCATGGGGTGAAAAGTTCATGTTAGAGCTGTTGCCCTGTTTGAAATGTAGGCTGTAGTCTCTATAAGTGCATCAGACCATTTAAAGTAGTTTGCTCGTGATCTAGCAGAGGGTGCTCTATCAGCTTGACCTATTGCATGCCCTACTGACCTATCAGTAAGCTAAGCTAATGGTAATGTAGTGCTGTTTTGTTCGCCTTGAGCGCACAATCACGACACCAACACACCTGAGAAGCAGCGTGTGGAAGTATTTTGGGTTCTACACCGTGGATGGCAAAGTCATGAATAAAGATAAGGCTGTTTGTCAGAAAAGTGACGGCCCTAGAGGACGGCTAGTAAAGATGTCGCAAGATGCTGCAAACTCATTTTCACTTGTTGTAGATTTCTTTCTTTTGTGGCAGCAAAACACGTTACACCAGCCTTCAGGCTAAACTAGGCTAAAAGACTAACTGTAAATGAACTGAAAACACTTGCTTTCCTAGCAACATTAAGGCTACAAACAACCCATAATTCAATACTCTCTGTAAAATACCATATTTATGCTCTCCATTCATAAAGGCCGACCCTTCTTAAAATCTAATTACAAGCTAAAAATATTGTGTTGTATTCAAGTAAATATGGTCTTCTCAGTCTAGTTTTTTCTGTTCATTCGGCTCAGGCACTGCGAAAAAATGCCTCAGCAGTTCACAAAAGTCTTCTAATAGAAGACTGCTGTCTGCTCTGAGTTGTTCCTGACTTGGTACATGAAATGGCACCTGGCTCGTCAAAAAAGAGATATCAGAGGATTCTCTTTGAGGCGCCATGACCAACCTAAATCAAAACCTTTAAGAACCACTGCTCTGACATTCCCTGTCAAACGTTCATTACATTGAGATACACGCATACATTTCACATTGTGAGCAGATGCTGCCAGAAGCCATGACGCGGGCACTGCACCTGTGTGTTTTTGCATTATAGGAATGGCATAAAGCATTGCTTACTGTAATCACATTTCTAGGTTTATAGGTTTGCAAACCGCGAGAAACACCTGTCACCTACACCTCCTTACCTAACCAGTGACTTGTGGTCACATCCTCTTTTTCTCTGTTCCTTTCTTGCACTATTTAGAAATAATAACGTAGACCAACTGAATGAGCGTTTACTTTGATAAGTAGGTGATAATGCACAATAAGATGTTCCAGTGTAATGACTGAGGTTGAAGGAAGAGCGGTGTTTCCTGCAACAAGTTCTGATTTCTTTTTCCATTTTCTGCTTTTTGTTTTTAAATGTAATTATTAAAATTCTGAAGGCAAAAAACAAACACCCTTATTGTCTACTTGTTAATTGCTTTCTTACTGAATATTTGCCCATGAAGTGACAAATACAATATTGTGTCTGACTCCAGAGAGAGGCAAAAACAAAACAACACTTAGTACTGATTTGTTGATGAACACATTTCCTGTTTTGTTTCTGGGATGAGATAATTTGTGTGACGCTGTTAAGAAAAATGTCTATGCTGCATCTCTCTCTCTCTCTCTCTCTCTCTCTCTCCTGTGTTTCTACCAGAAGCTGTTGGGAACATTCACACACTGACACTAATGTATGCTGCTGCTTTGAAGATAGCTGAGCAAAAGAGTAGGAGTGGGGAGGGAGAGACAGAGAAAAAGAAAGGAAATTGGTGAGGGTCTTACTGTGCTTTCTAGCAATCAATAACAAAAAGTCTTCCAAGAGCAACAGTAAGTCGTTACTGACATGTTTAGTTGTAGCTTCTCAGCTCTGAAGACGTCTAAAATTTATCATTCAGCAGTGTTTACGCTGTAAAATTCGTTGAATTGATCTTGTCACTGACATTGTCACTTCTTTCTGCAAGTTAAACGGTTTGAAAATCAAATACAAGGTGACTACTGTTAAGATTTTTGTTTTCCTTGGTTGTGGTGACACAATGACGACATATTTTGGCACTGCATTTCTAAGCTGTTTTCATCTGTTCACCCCATCCCATCCCAGAAAGCGCATGATTCACCACACAGCTCTACTAATCACTCCTGATATCTACCTGTGAACCTGGGAAGTACTGGGCTCTGCTGCCTTCTGCTTTTTGATTTAATATCATACTTTTTTTTTTTTAAGAATGACAAAAATACTGCCAACATAAAGTTCCTATTTAAAAGAAGCCTAATGCCAAATTACAAGCAAACAATTCCTGCTTTATGTGCTTTCAGGGGGTAAAGTTAACATTTGGAAATTTTGCACTGACCTCCAAAACTTTAAGGCATAAAAGACTCCACATAACATTTATATAAACTTTAATAGCATAAAAAGAACAGGTCAGTGATGGTGAATTGCGAGTTACAGCTTCTTTAAATAGTTAGTGTAATTTCCACAGGATGTGAAAATCCTTGACAGTTGAGGAGAATCAAATAACATTTTTGAAAAGTATTGGAAGACCTTGGAAATGTTTTATGTATTTTTCCAAACATGTAACAAACAGCTTATTTAAAAAGTCAGTGAATATTATGTTGAAAAGACTGTGAGGACTAAGCGCTCTAATGTTCATGTATGATTTGTTTTGATTGATTTTGCTTATCCATCTGTCTATGTGATGCCATTTGATCTGTCAGTGTTAAAGGTTAAAAATGCAGCGTATAGCCTATTATTTTGAGATATGCATTTGCAGAGTATGGCCATTTTATATCTATCTGACAGGACTGTTTTTTCAATACAGCAACACTGATGTACTACATGTGTAATTTCATACACAGAAATCAGAAAACTATAAACTGCACTCATTTCCAGATCCATCAGTCTCCAAATGTTGTGATTAGTGGTTTGCTGCTCAGCTTTTTATCTGTCAGTCCATACTGCCACCAAGGCTGACTTCACAAATGTAACTTGAAAGCAAGAAAAGGCTCAACAAAACATTTAAGACTAACGTTAGAAATAAATACCTGATGGTCTGAATGCTGTTTCCCAAAAGCATCTTAAAGGGCAACTCCACATTATAACTACCTTTAATGATTATGTTCTTTATTGATTAATCTGCTGATTTTTTTTCTTGATTGAACAATGTGTTGTTTGGTTTAAAAACTGTTTGAAAATGCTCATTACAGTTTCTCAAAGTCCAAGGTAACTAACTTACTTTTGTCCAACTCACCCAAAAACCCAAATACGTTCAATCTACATTGATATGAAACAGAAGAGAAAAGCAGCACATCAGGCAGATTTTCTAACCTTGGAGAGACAAACTGCCCCCCCCCCCCCCCACTTCTAATCTTTATGCTAAGCTAAGCTAACCATCTGTGTCTAGCTTCACATTAAGTGTAAAAACAGAGAGGTGTCAGGCTTCTCATCTCATGACAAGGTGAATAAGGAAAATGTCAAAATATTAATGTAAACTTACAGGTTGTTTCTGATAAAATGCTACTAGAAAAGGTGCTTAAAATTACCGCACTGTAAATTAAACCGTGCTTCCTTTTCAAAAACAAAAACACTCTTAACCTCTAAGATTGATAGTTATCAGATAACGCCGCCCTGCACTGTACCCAGGCCTCACTTGTCCACACAAACACACCCACTTGAGCTCTCACCTGTCGAGCTCTTCCAGCGTTCTTTACCTGCCGCTGGGACCGGCTCCAACAACCGTCAGTTATCCGTAAATCAATCCCACAAGTGATTGACAAGCCAAGTAGAGCCGGGGATCGAGTTCAGTCTCTTGGGGATCTATGTGTGTGTGTGTGTGTGTGAGTCAGTGTGTGTGTGGAATCAACCGGCGACACTACTAAGCTCTGACTTCAAGCAGCTCAGGTTGACTAGAAGTCGATGGGCTGATAAAACCACCAAGTGTGTGTGTGTGGTATAGGCCTTGTTGTCTGAAAACCATGGGAACACATGGACACCGCTAATCCTTTAACGACTACTGGGAGAAACCACCCCATAAAACACACACACAAGAAGGCTTTTAGCCTCCGTTTAGCATCTGTTTGTTCAATTTTCTGAAGTCAGTAATAATACTTATTAACACTGACTGATTCAACCAGTCCCAGCAACTCAGTTAAAGCTACGTTGCATTTGTTGTTCTGGATACCCACAGTAAACAGGGATCTTGTATTGAAGATAATTTAAGTCATAGTCGGACTAAAGCTGACAGCAAATAGCCTCTATAGTGCAACATATGGGTGAGGATAGGGAAGTAATCTGATTACTGGCCCACTAGAGATACATTTACACAAATTTTTCAACACCAAAGCAATGCTCATCACCAAAGTGTCTCCAACGTTTGGCACTGTGAGTGGACAGTCCACCAAATCAGCTCTCACTAAGACTTTCCTGAACAACAACTAAGTTTAAACAGATGTAAAATGTTCTCATCTTCATGCAACTAAGATCCTGAAGCACTTGGAAACAAGAGGCTTTTCTCTTATCTACTAAATTCACCCTCTTTAACTTCTCTGTTTGAATGTCAGTACCTTAAGCGTGAAATTGCTTCTGTTGCAACAGAAATGGATCAAATACACCAAAGTGAGGAACATCCCACTATCCTGTCATTTTTCTCTCTCTGATTCCTTCTGTGGAAAGAGATTTGAACAACTTCAACTGAGAATAAAAGTTCAAGAAATGCATCTAAACACTGACATGGATGAATAATCAGCCCACCATCCTGTCTGAAACATTCAAAAGGCTCTAGGACAGTTCTTAACCTCGTCTTACATCCTGTGTGTGTAGGGCGTGGGGCCGTATTAATGTCCTGAGTTTAACACTGTAATTACTCACCTTTATTGTCCCCAGAATACAGCCCTATCTATCAGAACCTGACTGTTTGTCTTTGACCGAGAACCTGATTGAATACCAAATCAAAGAGGCAACTTTCAGCTGCTATCAGATGACTGCTGAGAGGGGGAGGAGGGAGCACAAGTGGTGGTGGTGGGGGGGTTTACTTAGTTTACTTACGACTGGACATGGCGGACATCCTTAAATTAAAGGCAAAAGTGTGGATACATTTCACCGCAACCAACCAAACAACTTCCAAATGAAATATTTCTGGGAAGATACTCACAACAAAGAGGAGAACAACAATTCACCTGTTTAGATATTTATCCACCATCCATCATGTTACAGTGTAATCATTTTTTGGGAACTTTCACCTTCAGGTAATATTATGCATGCAGACAAAAATCTGCAAAGTATTGACTAGATATTTGCTGAATGAGCAAAAGGAAAGAGACAGGAAAGGGTTAATGAATGTCAACAGGTGCGATGACATCATCATCACTGTCAAAATGGCGACCACTGAGCTCCTTCCTCAGCTGTAGGAGTCTGAGGACCGAAATCAGCTGAACAGGGACAGCGCTGGACGGGTTCAAATCCACATTCAGCAGATGACTGCACAAAGGCCCATTTTCTGCAATTTTCAACCAAAAACAGAAATACCACAAAAGTACATTTCTGCACTCAAAGAGTTGAACTGCATATGCATGTAAGAATAGCTTCCACCTTAGGCCACAGACTTATCAATCACCCCTCGTAAATCATTTCTAGTCATAGCAAATGCTGCCCACACCTTTTATGTGGTCACTTACATTACATGCTTATACGTTTTGTAATATTAAATGTACTTTACAGCTGTGGTCAGAGAAGAAGCTCTGCGATAAAGACATGAATGACACCAATTGGCTCCAAGTATCAGCCCAGCCTGTGTTGATTCAGCTCCACAATCCTTGAAAACTCCCTGAAGGTTAGAAAACTTCACCAAGTACCACAGCTTCCCAGACATGTCCCATTGTCAACAGCTCCACCTTGAGAATAGCAGCTCTCCGAGGCATTCAAGGTTGGAGGTAGGAAAAAAAAAACAGAGCTGGAGAGGCAGAGAGTGGAGAAAAAGAGAGAAAGGACAAGAATGACAAGAATAAATGCTAACAAAAGTGAATACAATTTTCCAAGGCTGCTCAGATTTGAGCAATTCAGCGGTGACTGAGGACTGTGATGAGAGGTAAACATGTTAGATGGTGTGTGTGTGTGTGTGTGTGTGTAGTTTAGTTGTATGGGTGAGAGTGTAGGAGTTTGAATTCAGTGAGTGAGGTCTGTGTCTTCAGTGAACCCATTTAAATGGAAGGACGAGGACAAAATATGAATCCAGAGTCCAAACGAATTGATTACAAGCAAGGTTAGCTACTGTAACAGTGAAATATTACCTAAGATAGCCAGACAAACGGACAGAACAAACAATGATCCTCCATTATCCGTTTGCACATCCTTGCTCCTTCACATCTTCTCTTTTTCTAGCACAGAAAGATGTTTTATGTCCCTGCCTTGGATCATTGTGAATAAAGAAATTCCACTGGTATTCACCCAATCTTCTTCCCCTTCCAAGCCCCTTAAAAGGAATTCACAAAACAAATTTTATTGATCAGTTAAGGTGCTTCAAGGCACTTTTCCTTGTACAAAAAGAGTCTAGGAACTTGATTATCTAACCCTTGACTCGACCCTTTCCTGGCTATGCTGTTGCAGCAAAATAAAGGCAGTTACACTAGAGACATGATTTCCTCTCCTTTAATTCTCTGAATGTGAGAACACGTCCACTGCCAGACATGAGGATCAACCTCCACACTCACACATTTGACTTCCGACTAAATATTTTTAGGTACTTTAGATGTTCAGACTCCTCAGCTCACAGAAGAACTGTAGCAAGATGCTTGGTACAACCTAAGGCCTTGAAAACATTTACGTGCAGCTTGAGCCTTCACACACCGTTTGTTTTGGACATGGAGAGTTTCAAGGCCTGAACTGGTGATGACTGTGTGTTCTGTAGGCCATCTAACCAGTGGACATACAGCTTAAGAGCACTAGCCTTCAGGGCTTTAAAAGACACAAATTCACACAAGGACGTGGCATCTGTAGAGTGTTGCCTGTTCACACTGCGAACACTAACCAGCATCCTGAATGCTAAACTCACTGGTGCTTCAATGTGGTAGTGAGATCATCAACACACTGCAGAAGAAACCATGTGACAATTGACAGAAATCTTTTTATCTTTTGTCACACTGACCAAACAGTTTGGTATTCAGTCTCTGCTCCAAAAGTTAGATTTTACCTAACTGGGTATGGAGGGTATTTGTGGCAAATTCAATTTAGTGAGCCTGCCTGAGTTTGTCAGAAAGACTTGTTATATCCAAAGTTGATGCAATAACCAGAGAGGAGGGAGGGCAGCTCTTCATTCACACTAACAAACCCAAGGAGTGACACTGGTAAAACCTGAAGGAGACTCATCTCTTTCACTTAGAACTGAGGTTATTCTCTAGAGTGTGTGCAGAGTGTGTGCAACAGAAATTTTTCTTTTATGATTCAAACAGAGGTCCTCTTGAATTCATTTGAATTGCTTCCTTGCTTTCTTCTTTCTCTGGTTGACCTGGCCTAATTATCCATGTAATGATATAACCCTGGGGGGAAAGGGGATCTCCCTCTCTCTCCCTCTCTCTCTCAGGCACACACACATACACACAATAAACCGGGCCTCCCTATTCCCACAGAAGACCAGAAAGCCTCCTGCTGAAAGAAGTGATGGCAGAGAACGAATTTCACCCGCTAATTAGACTCGACCCTGCCTTGTATTCACAACCTGGCCATGAGAACAAAGCAGAATATTACAGAATAGACGTCTGTGCGTATCCTTCTATACGGATGCAGACTCCACATAGTTGACAGTAATACTTCAGTAAATTGAAAACAACCAGATCGATGGGCCAGTAGCTTGAAACCAGCATCACAGCCCAGTGAGATAGGATGGACTTTTTCCCTGTCTGTGTCCTGAGAAGAAGTACAAATACAGAAGGTACAATTTTACCAACACTTAAGCTTTCTATCACTAAAACAGTCGGATATGTGTTGTCAATACGCCAACCAAATCAAAAAGCTTGATGGTTTGGGTTCAGTTTTCATGAATATAGGAACATGTATACATCGTGCTCAGGACTAACGACTGCAGTATTAAAACTTCCTTAGATAGTCATTGTCACCAAAGGATAACACATTAAGCTTAAAACTGAACTTGTGTGGCCTGATAGAGACTTTTATCTAAAATCAGCCAGAAAAATAAACAGCAGCTACTTCGAAAATCAATTAATCATTAAGTCATATTTTAAGGTAAACCAATGAAAAAATACTTAACATTGCGTGGTTCCAATTTCTCTGTTGTGAGGATTTTTTGCTTGACTCTGTTCTATATCACTGCGCAGACAATAATCTACAGATTTATCAACAATGAAATCAATTATTAGTTTGCAGTTTGTATTGTAGCTTGTGCAATAATTAATTGGCTTAATAAACACCTAGCTTTTGATGCAATTAATTAGACAAAAGAATATATATTTAAAAAATTAGTAATGCTCCAAAATACAATCCACTGTGTTACAGTATATGCAGTATTTTTCTTTTCTTTTAATGAAGGATCACCCACACATCCATCAGCAGGCCTTTGACAGCTCAGGCCTTTGAACAGTGAGGCGGGTCAGAGCAATTATATGAGATTGATAGCAGCTACACTATAACACACACACAGACACACACACACACACACATACACAGTGTGGGAGTGAGACATCAGAGAGAGACTGACTGGGTCCTCGTGGACAGAGATACAGTGCGTCTCATGTGTCTTGCTCTAGTGTCTTGGTCTATCTATCACTGGTATGTTTGACAGTAACTGTGTGGTGACACTGCAGCTGAGGGCAGCAAATTAAGTTTGTTGAGCTGTTGTGCTAAAAGGTCAAGGTCATTAAAATGTGAAACTTTTGTGATCCCTAAACATTTGTGTGATAATGTGTTAACTAATTTTATCAGTGAAATTATTTTTTATATCTTAAATCAATAACCAACTTCCTTAAAACAGACAAAAGACATTTCAGGAAGTTAGATCACAAACAATGGTGTTCTTTGTTTATGTTCTTCAGCTTGTTGTCTTACTCTCAGCATGCTACTCTTCTTCTTTGTGAAATGTTTAGAAAATGCTGTTTTATGTTGTGAAAAGCTACCACCAGCAAAGCAGGTCTGTGGTTGTGTGAAACTGAGGAAAAGACACTGGCAGGGGAAACATTTTGGCACGTTTTCAAATGGTAAAACATCTGAACTCATTTACATGACAGTCAAGCAGAAACAGAGCAAAAAATGCCCTTAACTGGTTTTCTAAAGACTGAGCGCTGAGCTTCAGCTGCAGTTCAGCAACTGGATTTATTTGCTGCTTTAAAACACTGAGCCAGTATGTTACACCTGATGCACACCGTACTCAAACTGAATGTACATGAACTGTACCTTTTCAAGTGGACCTGGATACAACTCAGTGATCCATGATCACAGTCGAAAACTCGCTCATACAACCGTCACACAGGAAAGATTTAAGATGTAAAAACACTCCTTTACAAGTTAAAGTACTGAAGTATTATCAGGAAAATGTACTTTAAGAATCAAATGTAAAATCACCCTCTGTGACTAATATATCATCATATATGAAACTATTAGACTGTTACTACTGATGCATCAATAAGCAGCAAATTGTACCTGGTTGAGGTGGTTTAACTACTTTAAGTAAATTAGTTCAGTCCAGTGGTTCTAAAGCTAAGGGTCGGGCCCCTTGAAAGAGTCATAGGTTAAATCTGAGGAGTTGTGAGATGATTAAGGGGGGCAAGAAAGAAGTAAAACAAAGTTCTGATAAGTGATCTGATAAGAAGTTTGTACTAATTTTTCTCTTTCAATGTTTCTTTTTGGTTATTTGTCAAACGTTGTGTGTCTTGAACAGTTATTTAAAAGAAACCAGAGGGAAAATGTCAACAACAACACTGCTTTTTTTTTTTGCAAGGGGTTACTGGCCAAAAATGTTTATCAAATCTTAGTAATAATAATCAACTGCAAGTACCTCAACTGTACTCAAGCACAGTACCTGAGTAGATGTGCTTAGTTACTTTCCACCACTGAAAAGACAAAGACTGTACATCTGGTTAACTGTCCAACCTCCAACACAGAGCAGCTCACAGAGGCTAAATCTCACTGTGAAGCACCACAATACTGCAGCAAACAAAGTGGAACCACGTGTTCCCCTGACATACTGGGTATTATTTAAACCAAATATGTGCTAAAAAAATAAGAAGAATTAGACTGACAAAATAAATCTAATTAAAACCAGACAACACAAACCCCACTGACAGCTTCTCCAAATTATGAATTTTAGAATTGTTCCATGTGAATAAAGACAAATTAACTTATGAAACCAAAACATTTTTGTTACATCTGACTGATCTTTAGTCTCTAAAATCATTACACCTAAGCACTGCTGAGTTGTGTTTGATCAGAGAACACAAATCAGTTTTAATAAAGTGAGAAAAGCAATATGATCAACAAGAAACCATGGGACTCCTAATGAAGTTTTCTGCCGCTCACTCTGCCGTGTGTATGTGTGTCTGAGCAGGGACAGAGCACATGTGACATTTATTGACAACGGCTGCTCCGCTCGATAAGAAGAGACATAAAATCAATCAACCTGATTGGTAGACAACAGCGAGGGAGGAGGAGGAGAGTACTGAGGGCTGGAGAGGAAGTACAGAGGGCTAAATATAAAAAAATTATAAGATTGGAGGTTTGATAGCTGGGATGGAGGGAGAAGAGGAGAGCAGCAACAGACTGTTCCTCTGTGGTAGTCCACAAAATATAATCCAGTGTCTGAATCACTACTTGTGATTTAGTTATTGGTGAGGAAAAAAAGAAATGAGTTCATAGCAGAAAACAGCAGAAAAATGTCAGCTTTCTGCCTCTGGCACTTGGACTCAGTTCGGCATTGAGAAGAGGGATGCACACTTAATCAGATTAGTTTGTTTCTGCACTTGTAAAGAGGAGACAGTCAGCGGTGTGATGCAGTCTGTCCCATATTTAGCCTCTGTCACACATGAAACAGGCTATCACCTCTTTTCTGTTCTGGCCCATTTAAACCACTGAGGCCAGACTGAGGCCAACTGAATTAACACTCATTTTAGCAGAAGTAGTACTTGACTTATATATATATATATAACACAATACTGCAAAGCATACACTCTGATCCAGGTACTGGTGCTGAATACTGAATGGACTGAAGACTACAAACATCCACAGATCTGAAGCTGGATGTTCACAACAAAAAGTATCAATGCATTAATCATATACTGACTTATACTCTTATCTACATGGCTAGTACACAAAGTGTAGCTAATAAGATCTACAGTAGCCTACTCCACTTAGTAAGGTAACTCCACATACAACACAGCTTAATAACAAGACATTAATGAAGAAATTCTCACAAACAATAAGCATAAAAACAACCAAATCACTGACAGTCAACAGGTGACAGAACAACCAGCAAATACAAAACTGCTTGTGTTGTCTTTGTGTAGACAACAGCAACAGCAACAGCAACCTCAGGCAAAACAGAGCACAATACGACATACAAACCAACAGCAGGAACACAGCAAAGAGTTAAATACAGAGAGAAAGCCACGGCGGGACATTTAAACACCAGGAAAGAAACTAGAGACAAACAAATATAGAGTATATCTTACATTTGTCGTCGAAGTCTTTTCTCCGTTCTCCCATGAAGCTGAAGTGTCCGTCATTTGTAACGTCCAGCCACACCTGCTGCCTGGTCAGTAATTGTTTGTTGGCAGAAGTCCTCCTCTCCTCTCTCCGTCGCTGCTAGCTTAACAGTCAAAAAAACACGTTAGCTTGTATCATTAGCGCTGGAAGACTGAGTTAAACTGAACTAACTCTCATGGTTGTTTGTAAATGATGTTACATTTCTTTTGTTTGTTACCTTTCTGTTTGAAGTGGTCAGAGCGCGACAGGCTTCACAGTTCACGCGGAGGCCCAACTTCCTTTTTCGACCACACGGGCCGGAGGTCGTTAGCCAGCCGTTACTACACAGGGGGGCGCTGTTTCCCCGTGTCTGAGGAAACTCGAGCACATTGGGCACATTGGCTAAGTTGGTCTAGTTAGGTTGTTACCTAGGTGATTTTCAGCTCGCTGGCCTTTCCCCCCTCAAATCCAAATCAGCTATGAACCAACTCTATGTTTGTTTGACAATACAAAGTGTTGTCAAACACTTATGTATGATAACCATGGTTTCCATGGTAAACAGTTTTACACTGTAGGAGTTTCTAGTTGTGATAACTTGTGAGGTTTATTCCCTCCTCTGGCATTCATAGTTTTTGCATGTATCTACGTGCATAAACAGACGATTCAATAGAAAACTGAAGGGACAAAAAAACACATAAAGAAGATCTTATTTAAATCCTAGTTGTCTAGAATCAGTGTGTATTTAAAAGTATTTTTTGTTCCCATACAGTCATCCTGAAATGTTAACTTTACCTGTATTTATTGTAAAGTGTACAGCCTATGAAATCATCAGCAGCTCAGATGTTAGACCGAGAGATTCAGCAGTGGCCTTGAGAGAACTCTGTGTGTGCGTACAGTATATTGTTCAGATGACGCCTACAGCCCCCTCAGCATTCAGCTAACTAGAAAGTCTTTAAGGCTCAGATTGTCTTGTATTGTATTTGACTGTATTGTGTGTCGGGACATTGACGAGAGTGACAAAGACATGACAAGATGAGGGGACAGATGGAATAAAGTTTCTGCACAATTTCCCTCGTTGAGACGAGACGAAGGGGCTGAAGGTGATAGAAAATCTTGGAGAAGAAGACGATGAGATGGAGAGAGAAGGAGCCAATCACTGTTTCTTTTTCTGAAACTAACAACAACAAAAAAAAATGTTAAAATCTTCCTAAAGACTTTGAGTGTTTGTGTTAAAGCTCACAAAACACTATAAAGCTAAATTTGTAAGCTTCCCTGTTGGTGAGAGTGTGTGTGCGTCTGGTTGTGTCAGTATGTGTGCAACCATCCTCAAAACAACTCCCTTAAAAGCCAGGCCATAATAATGAGAGAGCCCTTTGTACGGACAAAAGAGAAGCCGGACCCCCCCCAACAAACAGAAAAAAAACAACAATGTGTACTGAGTCATAAACAATCGGTGGCAAATAACAGCAATTTCACAGCTAATTCGTAGATTTCACGTGTGGATGCCTCCATCACCTCCCTCCATTTAATGCTGTGAATAGAGACACACGCTGACATTACAAACATGAGACGAGACTTAGCGTGTGTGTGTATGTGTGTGTGGTGGGTGGAGGTCTTAGGTCTAATGATTTAAGCCTAGTTTGAGTGTCAGACCTACTGCTGGGCACTGAAATGTGCAGCAAAAACACACACTCTGCTGTTACTACAGATGTCAAAAAAATGGCTGTAGTTGAGAGCTGATTGTTAATAGGTAATCAAATTAAACAAATCAATTCAACGTACCAACTCTAATGTTTTTTGCAGCCTCATTTATCAACCCAGAGAGGGGCATTAAAAGGTCTAACACATCAGTTTGGGCTGAATTTAACTGAAGGTCCCAGACATTGTTAATTTACAATTTAAACTGTTAATTTCATTGTTGCCTGTCACGGCCATTTGGGGGCGCCAAACATGCGAAATTAGTGGCACTGGTGCAGCATGCTAGCCCACGTCACTTATCTGCTTTCTTGTCTGAGTTAGATGAGAATAATGATGGGAATTACAGTTCGTAACATCAACAGATGAGAAGATCCATACCATTCTTATCTCTGTATGTAGCTGGAGCTCACACCTGGCTAGCTTAGCTTAGCATAAAGCTTGGAAACAAGGGGAAACAGCTAACCTGGCTCTGTCCAAAGGCTACCTCTGAAACTCATAAACACATTGTGTCAAGTTTGATTAATCTCTAAGTGTAAATATGGCATGTTGTGGTTATTGAGAAGGTTATGTGTTCTTGGCTTTGTGTAGGCACCTTACAGGATTACTGACTATCAGTATTTTTAAGTCACCTGTTGCTGCAAAGTTGAATGTTGAAGCTTTAACATTACAGAAAACGAATATAGTTCCTCTGATTTGGGGACATTTCTCTGCCAGTCCCATTTCCGTCTCTACCGTGTCATTCTGTGGATCTCGTCGACATGCGGAGTACTTTTATGCAACTGGGGGCGTGAATTCGTCAACATTCACCTAACAGTCTTTGTTACAGCCCTCACTAACACACATAACACCTTACCTTTAAGAAAGTGTCTCGCTAATGTGCTTCAAGCGATCCAACCTCAGGCAGGTTGACATGAAGGAAGTCTAAACAGGTAGTGAAGAGGTTGTAAAGGACTTGGTTGTACCTTTAATCACACCTCCCACCTGTCTATATATTTTAGAATCTATACTAAGTAATACACCATAAAATGAAATCAAAGGTAGATGTACTGCATATTTATAGTTGAAGTTTTTAATGGTGTTGGAGTTGATGAAATAGGTGGTAAAACATTTAGACTTTGGTCGTTCTGCTCTCTTTCTGAAAATGACTGAATGAGTCATTACAGTTTAACTTGTTATAAACAGCTCCTGAAAAAAGCCAGCTTAGGGGACGAAGGTGCGACTATGCAATGA
This sequence comes from Lates japonicus, assembly GCA_033238685.1. Taxonomy (NCBI): domain Eukaryota; kingdom Metazoa; phylum Chordata; class Actinopteri; family Centropomidae; genus Lates; species Lates japonicus. The sequence continues at coordinate 1,401,219 of BRZM01000061.1, read as the reverse complement.
AAATGCACTGCCACTTTTCCACATCTACTTTTCTTATGTGCAATTTTTTTTTCCTCTTCTCCCCTTCTTCCCTTGATTTCACCTCTGACAGTCGTGCCCTAGATATTTCTCCATCCCTGTCAGACACAGTAGCAGGTCTCATCGGCTGCCAGCTGTGGAGGAGAGGACGTGGAGATCAGCGCAGATGAGAAGTGAAAAGGATGAAGGGAATCTAATCGATCCAAAACCTCCATCCTAATCTTGTTGACATCCTCAGATGGTGCAGACGGCAGCCCTGAAGCAACTTTGGGGAAGACGGTAAATCTAAAAATTGCCAATTTTTTTCCCAATTCCTTGTCATTATCAGCTCTGGTAGCTGGTAGTTTAGTTTGAGAGAACATAGCACATGTGAACACAGGTTAGTTACATGCATATGCTCTGAATTCTCCTCTTAAAACATCCTTTTGATCATATTTCATCAGTGTCAGATATTTAGAAACTCCTCAGGTGCGTTTGATTTGTCAACTCAGATCTTTCAAGGCCCCAGTACGGTCTAACGCATCAGAAATACTCTGCTGCACCCTTGCGGCCGATGCATGAAGTGCAGTTACTACAACTCTTAAGAAAAAGAAACCACGATTCCCTTTTTTTCTTTTCTTTTCTTTTTTTTATATTTCCACTTCTGGCTTTTATTCTCAAGCAAATGTACAGTTGTTTGCCGTTGATAGCTACAGAAATGTTGGCAAAAATCCACAAGTAAATCTTGATATGACTCTGTTAAAAACTGTATACAAAAAGACCCCAAAACTGTACATCAATTAACATAACAACATATATATATATATATATATATATATGTGTGTGTGTGTGTGTATGTATGTATATATATGTGTGTGTGTGTGTGTGTGTATATATGTATATATATATATATATATATATATATATAAATATATACTGTATCTGAGTGTACAGAGATTATAGATACCGTTGGTTATGAGAAATATAGAACACTATACAATAATACATAATACATTGTAAAAGAGAAAAAGATAACATTCTGTTTGAAGGCTGTCAGTTTAGGTGGTCTTAAAAGACCAGGACAGTTAGGACGAGAGTGACTGGTACAGTTAAGACCTTAAATCCACCATTAATGGCTTTGAAAATTTCTACAGCAAGGTGTCGATCATCAGACGAGACGGTTCAGTGCAGGGGTGTATCTGAGCTAACACCACAGAAATCTCTCTTCTTTTTTAAAATCTTTAAAGCTATGCATACGTACATACATGTCCAGTGTTTTGTTTTGTCGCAACCCAGCGTGGTTGTGAGAATACTCGTCTACACACATAAGACACACATCAAATACAGTCTCTGGAAAGTAAAAAAAACAAAAAAAAAAACAAAGCCTCACATGATCTATAACATACATACAAAAAGCTCTGAAGTAACTGTGGATACTTTTTTTGTAGTCATTTCTTTATATGATCCCACAGTTTTCCAGACACAGATACAGGAATTACCTGACTGTCTTACCTCACATGAAGAAGGGGCTTATGGCAATAACTTCAAAGTGCCAATATTCAGTCAGGCTTGATCAGATAACACAGATCATAAAGTATAAAAGCTTCTGCTGTTTCTCTTTATGTGGCCTCTGTCTGTGACAAATTTAGTCAATAATTACATTGATTTCGATCTTATTACCTTATTATTATGGAATCAAGGTGGCATCATACTGGCACACAGTTACAGTTGACAAACATCTCCCTGCAGGGACCTGTATCTGTCCAAAGTCCAACTGGGATTCACACATACAGCAAGGAGGAAGAACAGGATCCTCGTTTACATGTTCATATTCACAACCCTGAGGATGTTAAAGGGCCAATTCACCCAAATTACACTCACTTACCTCCAGTGCGATCAAGCCATGCAAATATATATTCAGTTTTATTTGTCCAAGTTTGGAGATATGCATCTCTAAGATTTCTGTTTCCATACCAACACAATGGTTACACCTTTGTAATTTGGTTGAACTGATCCTTTAATTAGATTTTACCCCAGAATCCAACAGTGTAAGAATCCTTTGTTTTGCTGTTCATTTCATATAAATATCTAAGTAGAAAACCAGAATCTTGACAAGCAAGACATTAAAGGAAACATACACAGAACATAAAAAAAGACAAATCCCAGTTTGTAACATTGATCGACTGTAGTTGATCGATCAAGCAGAGCTGGAGCTTCAAGTTTTCTTTACAAAGATTAAAGACGCCATCAGACTGATATCTTTTCCAGTGTGCTCTGACCACCTTCACTCACTCTTAATGTGGTACAGGGGAATTTCATATTTTATACACTAACGAAAACAATAAAAATAACGTTTCATTTAAATGCCCTCCTGGACATATATAAAAAATGTGAATAAAAACAATAAAAAATAGACATTAAACATCACGTCAATGAATGTTTTGGTGCAAGTGGTAATTAATTTGTACATTGATTGTAATATTTCAGTGCTGTTTATGTTCGAATACGTCTTCTTGGACAGTAGAACCTGCATTAAATTAACTTTTACAGTCACCTTTTTACTCGTGTATCCATTCTGTCAGTCTCTCCTCAGTCATGCATCCATACATCCATCACCTGCAGTGCTTCTCCACCTAAATGCCTATGATTAGTAGTAGGTTTACCATAAAAGCAAGCAAAGTCAATTCAGCACAGACAGAGAAACTACCACAAGGCACCTAATGTAAAGCAGCTACAAGTATCTCTAGCAGCAACAAGGCTTCGGTTCATAAAAGAACTATTTAAAGAAGAGTGTAAAACATCATTTCTACTCTGTCTCACGATGGATGCGTAGATGGGTGGATGAGCGGACAGAGGGAGGAATGGTCGAGACAGACGAGAGGGTGATGATGAGGACGGGTGGAGGCGGCTGTCACAGAGGTGGGAAAACTTCCACATCACTTCAGCAGAGGGAGAATGAGAGGAAGATAGAAAGAAAGAGAGAGAGATGGCTAGAAAGAGAGACAGAGAGGTTCAGGGTTGAAACAGTGTAAGACAGAATCAAAGACACTCTAAACTCCATAAGGCTTTCACGTGCATCAGCACTGAGAGATCAGAAGCTAACCTGCAAACTGACTTGGAAACATTAGGTGGAACAACATCTGCATGAGTATGAGTGAGTATGACTGTCTGATGATACCTGAATTTCCTTTGGGTGAATAAATAATCTTATCACTCTGTAGCTCACTGGATCTGAATCATATGAGAAAAGACTTTGGGACACTCCTTACTATCAATGATGGTCAAATCTAACTCAGCCTAAAATGGTGGGATTATAATAAGATTACCCACTGTGAAAATTAGTGAAATTCTTGTTTCTTTCTGTGTCATGCTTCAGTTTTGTAGATAAAAACTTTCTTTAGAAACTTCATTTTAAATCTTCTTCTTCTGCATGTCCTATTTGTTTTGGTTGTTTGTTTGTTATTGCTGCTGTGTAGATTGTGTACAACAGAATAAAACCAAAACTGTCACAATCTGCTAAGACATAGATGGACGTGTGTGTGTGACTATATGATCAATGAGCAACTCTCAGAAAAACTAGTAACTATATTTTTAAGGCATCAAGTAGTTTGAAGCACTTGATAAAATCCTTGCACTATGATTGGTATGTTTGTATGGTAATTTTTAAGGTGCTGAAATAGTATTTGAGCTAAAAATCAAGCTTGACAGCTGAGTGTCAGCTGTTTTACACATTAAATACAGAGAACAATTGAGGAGCTGCTTTTTCCTACTGCCATGTTTTAAATTTTCCCTAAGGTTCCCCTAAACATTTCATCTTCTTTCTAATGGCCACTTTCACTTCAAGTGTTTTACAGTACCATGAATGTGTATATTGACTTATAGACCACACTATTTATCTCATTAAATAAACTTGCAGTATATGTAGGAGGTCAGATTTTTCTTCCTTCTGGTTCTTTGGTTCATAATCTCCGTGGTATTTACAAGCTGATGTTAAGGCATTGAGAAACTGCTCGGAAGCCGTCACACAGCCATTTCTACTGGAGTCTAACACGATAAGGCATAAAAACTTAGAGTAGTCTCTCTGCGTTATAGATAAATATAAGATGACGGTTTATAGTTAAAGTGCTTCAAAGACAGTAAGAGATTCTGCAGATGTGAACAGAGCACACACACTAACACGACCACTAGCTATCAGCACACAGATACACACACATCTATCCCACCAAACACTCTACACTGCCTACGTGTGAGTTTAAAAGCGTCGGAAGTGGAGCTGAAGTTGGTCTTTTTTCTTTAAGACATCAATACAGTGACTAATAAAGCAGAGAAAAAAAACACCAACTCAGATCCACTTCTCAAACACTAAAGCGTTACTGCTCTACTCCACCCCTCCTTACAATGCTGTAGGATCTGACCCCAGAGTCCTACGGAGTATTTCGGGATAATATGTTTGCACACAGGCAACAGCAGTTAGTCCTAAAGAGGCAGAACAGACAGATGGAAGGAAGGAAAGAAAGAGAGAGAGACGACAGGAATTGAAGAGAAGAAAAAGTTTGGTCAGAGAAAAGCCTGTGTCGGCTTAAGCACTGTTACTGTCTTCATCATCATCATCATCATCATCATCATGAGCACAATGTCCAACACATCATGATTATCGCCGTAAAAAGTCATAGAAATCCTAACACTTAGAGAAAAGTACACTTCAGCTGCCTGCTGTCAGAGGCAGACAGATGTAAAGGGCCAGTGCACATATTTTCACTGTGACATACAGTCATATACTTTAAGAAATCAAAGCTCTTGAGTGTTTTTGTTGTTGTTGTGACATCAGTACACTGAGCCCTTTGCACGTCGCGGGCGGCGAGCGAGGCCCTGTGGGTGGAGTCCTCTCCAGAGTTGTCCCATAGTGCTTTGTGCCATACTTGGCTGCTGACTTGGGAGCAGTTATGAAGATTACGCTCACTGTAATCCCTTACAGACGGATTACAGATACCTGCTTTTAGCAATATGGTTCATTATTTGACTCCAGCTCAGTAACATAAATAAAGTCAGTTACTTTTAGGTGACTTTACGTCCCAGCTCACATCTGGACCAATTTATCATAATCGCTCCTTTGTCCAGTTCATTGTGTCTGATGTCAGAATATAAGAATAGAAAAACAGAAATAAATTAGACTGAGGTCTCGGGCCCCGCCCCGCTGTATGCGTGCCCCTGCCTCGGCTGGCGGGAGCCGTCTGTGAATCGGAGGAGTGGGGTGAAGGTGCAGTAGTCTGGTGTTTTTTGCCAGCGCGTGAACATGACTTTCTTTTTAAAGGGTTCAGACCTTCGAGGGTTTGGGGCGTTCCTCTGGTTGCCCGAGCCTCGCCGGTGGCCGCTGGCCTTGAGCGGGGCATGGAGAGACGCCAGGGGGGTGAACTCGGAGAGCTGGCCCTTGTAGAGTTTATCGGCATTCTGTGGTAGAGTATAAAGAGGGAGGAGAAGGAGAGAGTGGGAGGAAGAAGAGGGAGAGAGGGTAAAAACAGACAAGAAAACATGTTACTTATGGAGGACTGTGGAGAGCTCTCAGAGAGCAGGAGGAGGTGAGACATAGAGGAGACACTGTTATCCCAGCTGGCCAAAATTCAAACTGTGCAAGAAGCCGGGTCCCTAAAGTTCTACAGTTCTTCCATTTTGGTGTGTAAGAATATGACTTTAGCTCTACACATACTGTAATTTGTTCCTTTACTTTTAGCCATGTCCTGTATATGGAGAGTAGCCTGTATTTCTCACATTACAATATCACTATATACTCTACTAGGAGGGCTTTTAGTTGAGCTAACAAACCCTCTGGAGGTTGGAGGTTTCATCTTTTGGTATCAGTAAACCAGAGGATCAATTCAGCTGTACAGTTTGCAACACTGATGGTGATTTTGTATGTTGGCTTTGATGGTTAATAATTTATCAATAACAGTATTAGTTATACCAGTTTAATCACAAGCTAACTAAGCTAAAACATTTCTTATCCAGATGTTTTAGAGCAGAGATTAGAGCATGAGCTTCAGCGAAAAGAAGGGGCGAGTACTAAATGAGCTGCTGCAAAAGACATGACAATTTCCTGTGTCAGTAACCTGACCCTGTAAACAACTCAGTAGTACCAGACAATTCAGTTGTTTGTATAATTTAATTAATAAAGTATTGCACTGCTTTTAATCTAATTAGCCAGCTGTGATAAATCATGTCCCATGCGCTCTTTTAAGACAAGCGATGCAACCCAAACACATAACACATTATTACAAAAACATGAATAAATAAATACTGCAGCACCATTTAAAACCACAAGCTTGCTTTTATAAAACCAAACCAAACCATGCAAATGAAAAAATGACAAACATGCATGAACGTTCAATCCCACTGTGAGTAAACAGTCCTCAGGTTGTAGTGATGCTGAAATGTGTCACCAGAGGGCGCCAGAGCTCCATGTAAAGAATAACCCAATAGGATGCAATATTTATATATATATACACACACATACAATACCTGGAGAGATGTTTGATCATTGGACTTTTAAGACCTTCACAAAGACCCACACACACACACACACACACACACACACACACACACAACTTGCATGTTAGTCAAGTACAACATCCAAAAGTCAAATCTGGGAAACCACACACCACAGCAAAGTAAACCCCGTCACTGCAGGATGTTAATATCACCCACCATTACCCAATCCAACCATTACACACACACACGGTGGCAGGGTGTGTGTTTTACCGTGCTGAAGCCGTTTAGGCTTCTGTGACAGCGACTCCATCTATTAACGATTCTGAACTCTGGTAGGTCAGGGCCCGCTCAAACTCTTTTTTATCCCTCACACGCTGTGGACACACACACACACACACGCACAGGCAAACATACACACACATTTAGGATCTATGACCCACACATAAAAATACACATCACACTTCACATTAGCTGCATTTACACTACGGGCTGTGTAAATCCAGATGTAGATGCACAGGCATGCAATCAGACTGGTTGACATGAGAGTCACTTCATGCAGAACAGAGGCAGGGAGAAAGTAATAGAACACAGAAAAAGGAAAATTACAGAGAGAGTTGGGGATTTTACACAAGTTAGAGACAGGAGGAAAGGCAGAGGGTCACCTCCACGAGGGCTGGGTTAGAAACTGATTCTGCTGGAGGTCTGAGACAGCATAAAGATGGTGGAGGGCTCGGAGGCAAGGCACCGACGCTTAGTCTGCCACGGAGGAGTACCAGAGGGAGGGATACGGCAGGATGAGGAAGGTAGGAACCGGGGAGGTCGACGGGAGGAGTGAGGAGGGAGAGGGGAAAGAGTTAAAGCTCAGTCAGATCCTTCAAAATGCCACACAGTTTAAAACAGAAAGAGATGCCAAGAGAAGATAAAGTCTGTGTTGGAGGATTAGAAATATCTCAACAGGTTTAAGGAGTTTGGGTGAAGTTCAAACCTCACCGCACACAGTTAGAAAACAAACACAACATTGATGTCACTGCAGAAACTGATCTAACCATCAAAATAAACACACAGGCCTGAGAAAGTCCCTGGATGTACATGTGCTGCACCTGCAGCTAAAATAACAGCTCCTCTGTGACCAGATTCCAGAGCCTGGGAGCGGCTGTCAGTGTTTTGTTGAATCCTGAATACAACTGCATTTCTAACTGGCTAATAAATGCCCTCTAACGTTTATCATTTCTGAGCAACATGTCACTGTTTAGACCTCTAATTACATCATTCTGCAGCCCAGAAGTCTGCTCCATTTTTTCATTCTTGATTAATCAGTGACACCAGATCCTAAAACCCATTTACTCCTTAGACATCTCATGCAGTTCTGCTGAACTGGTTTAGCCTTTAACATCTTAAATCAACATTTGGCTTTATGATTAGAGTCTTTAGTGCTGCTGTTGCAGAGAAGATAACAGATAACATGTTTAAAAATATCTGGAAAGCCCTATCCCTATTGTACTTAGAAATAAAGGAGCACTGCACACAGACAGAGAGGAGCTTACTGACTTACGTCCAACAGAGCAGGGACATAGCCAAAGCCAGCATACATCTGCTGACCCACAGTCATCAGTTAGACATTTGTAACACACTGCTGCTAGCATTTTGATTAATATTCACTCAACTTTATTAAAGAATACGGTATGAATGCACACACCTGTATGCGTTCAGTGGTGGTGGGCCACAGTGCCCTCCAGATCACCTTCTTCACCACATCAGGCAACAAACTGGCTGTGATCAGGAGGATTATACTGAGCCAGGCTGGACCACTGGACAACATCTGCATGAAGACGTAGTACATCCTCTGGTAGTTGAGGAAGGGCCTGGAGGAAGAGGAAGAGGATGTAGCATCCTTTTCAGATGTGAAGCTAACTAGTTCCTTCACTGTCTAATTTAAATGTAATGGCACTGGGATTTAACAGGCTTCTACATCATGCCGACAGCAACTTAAAAAAATCAATTCAACTTCTTTTTAAGAGTTAATAAAAAAGAAAATATGTTGTCAACTTACCAGATGATTCCTCCCCACAGCAGAGAGAAGACCACAAAGAAAATCAGCGAGCCCCAGATGACAAAATGGTTGATCCAAGTCCAGTAATGAGTATCTAGAGCCAACTGCAAGAGAGACATGACACCTGTCAAATGTTGGAATTTCACAGCTCACTTTAATGATAGCAGTGAGCATTAATCCAGCCTTTCTGTGAGTGCAGATACTGTCCATACTGCCTGTATGTGTGGGCACGGTTACCTTGAATGTAACAGTGAAGACCAGCACAGTGAAGACCAGCGTCCCGAACGTCCAGTTTCCAAACATCTGCAGAAGCGAAGTGACAACAGCTGCTGTTAGTGACACATTTCAGATAAGGATGTCATGTTCAGAGCATATTGTACACTCTGTAGTTCTGTTGTATAATGTCACACAGTCAGCTGGAAACTGAACAGATTCAAAGCTTAAAAACCTTCATTACACCCGGCTTTCACATGCATCATGACTGGAATCAGGAATAATTCACAGTTAATGCACTTAGATTCATCATTCATCATTCTACAGGAGGCCTGGTGTTATCATGGCACACGGTGATAAACGCACATAAGTGCATATGCACATAAGTGCACATGTTCAATAAGGAATCAATCAATCAAACAGATGGCAGGGAGTTCAGATAGCAGCATTCAGGTGGAGCAGAGATTATCAGATGGCTCATGAATGGGAAACAAGTGAGATGAGGTGTTTTTAAATGACTTAAATGTCACTGTGATGTGTATGTCATTCCACCAGGGAAACACGTTGAATGTGCAGAGTGTACCATTTATACATGAACAAACTTCAATTTAAAACTAGAGAGGACAACAGTATAAACACTTTCCTGTGATGATGATGATGTTGGTACAAAGGTTAGCCCTAAACGTTCTTTCAAACCAACATTTAAACTTATTCTTTCATGAAAATTCATGACAGTAATAAAGATTATTTGCCATAATCACCATTTTCACACCCACACACATGCAAAAAGTCTGATGAGACAACATTTTTATTTTTGCTGAGGTGTTGAATCCATGAGACAGGATAAAATTAGTTTTATATGATGTTTAAAAAAAAGAAAAAGAACATAAAGATAGGCACAAAATGCAAAAAATTGTTTTTTCAAAGGCTTCCTGATATGAAATTATGTGCTGTGGCATGATGAAAAAGCCAGTGGGCGTTCATATATTTGTTAAACAGGGTGAACTGATGGGATCTGGGTTTTCTTTTAATTTTCTTGGGTATAATTTTCAAAAAGTACAGGGCTGAAGAAATCCACAAGGATGACTTTAATAATAGATCCCTTCAAAACTGTTGTGCCCAGTGTCTCCAGTGTACTTGATGTATTAGAGCATAACCAGGTACTTCCTTGCATCCAGCTTATTTCTTTACAAATAAGACTATAAATAGTCCTGATGGTTCGGTAACCACAAATGTGACTCCTCCATCAGCTGGAGGAGAATTAGATTAGAAAGATGGCTACATGTCTCAAATGTCATGTAATGGAAGTAGGAGTGCAAATATTTTTTTATATTCATTTATCCTGTGCTTTTAACTGAACACACACACACAAAATGCACACACAATGTATAGCTTAAGTGTTTTCTCACTACATTAACACCTGGACACATGAGCATGGTTCTAGGAAAAGGCGGGTCACTACACAAAAGCCTAGAGTTGGTGTATCTACAGCAGGCACTAAGGTCTGGATGTGAGATGAATGGCGGACAGATGATAGGTGGGTCGGTATCGGGCTGTGTGATGGGACCAGACAGGGGAATCTGGAGAGTGAAACAAGGGGGGGAGAGATGACAGAGAGACAGGGACAGGCTTACCATCTGTGTGTTGGTTGTCATTAGCTGGGAGGAGGAAAGAGAAGCAAAAAGAAAAAGCAACACAAAGGTAAGAGGAGAGGAAGAAGAAGAGGAGAAGGCCAGAAGAAGAAAATCATAAATAAATAAATAAATTAACAACAGTTTTTGTGGCTGGAGAAGAAGAAAAAAATTAGATGCAAAAAAATAAGTGAAATCAAGCAACTCAAGGCAGTCCAAGAGGTTTCTGGGAGAGTAACACTTCTTGAAAATGAAAGGAAACAAATTTAGAACACAGAGGAAGATGGTGGAAAACCCGCCATGCTGCGGTGTCTTGGACGTGAATGGAACAATGTCTGTCATCTTTCATTTCCTTTAAACTGTCAGTCCGCTAAAATCAGTCTATACTCAAGGGAACACGTTAGAACAGCGGCCTCCAAACTTTTTCTGCCTTTTTTTTTTCTGCAATCAGATGCTGCAGAAACTCACAGAGGAAGGTTATTCTATCAGATGCAGGGCTGGGAAAGTACCAAACATTCACCATCACGTGCTGCATATCTGTCGTGAAGTGCATTTTACAAGTGTAGTAAATATCTGGCATCTCAGACACTAGAACAAAGTAATTACAGGTAATTATCTGATGTCAAAATATCAAGTAATTTAGATCATTAAAAACAGTACACCTATAATGCTGCCTTGTGCTACAACTTGACAAATTACCTGCAGGTAACTACTTGTGTTTACTACATTATAACAAGCTATATATCAGACACTGGCAACACTAAAATGAAGTGCAACTGAATAATCTTCAGCAACGCAGTACAGATCAAAAATCAGTCTACTTCAGAGCAACTCTGTATCTGTCACAAAGGCTACAGTTAATACACTTCGAACCTTGGGAATAAAAAATGTCAGTGAGAATTAAACCAGAAGGAAAAATGTCTTTGGTTTATGTTCATTAACAAACTGAAAACATCTTAAAAGACAGAAAAAGACGAATGACAAGCAGCAAATCATAGATGTGGTTGTGCCTGTTGGAAATGTGCACATTGACAAATTGAAATAGGAAATAATAAATATATTATTTATTATAAATATTTTCTATAAAATTATGCAGCCTACAGTTGAATATAAATTTAAATGTCCAGGATCCATGGATTTCAGCTTTTAAGAATATAATGCAGCTTGTGGATGTTGTCTCTTTAAAAGACACGTGAGTGTTACCTGTCCATTGCTGGTGAAGGTGGTGTTGTCAAACAGGAAGTAAGCACCGAAGAACATCACGATGGCGTCATACACACCCAGGACGGTCCAGTATATGAAGATGGGCCACCGCAGCAAACAGTTCTTAGCAATATCTCTGTGGAGATAGACATCAAGAATTACTCATGCTCTCTGTTTGTGATAAAACACAAGGGTCATACGATGAGAAAAGGATGAATTCAGCCCTGAGAGGAAAAATGCTTCATCTCATCATGTGCAACCTCGAGGTTTCACTTTGGAAATGTTTGAGCTGTGACCGAGCTGAATCCAAGAGGTTAAGAGGGAGGTTTCTGCCTGATGACAACAAACATCTCTATCTTTGCACGGATGTAAAATCAATAAAAAATGTTTGTGTCTGCAGTTTATTAGAGCCAAACTGAATTAGTACGCTTTTGAAGATACTTAATGTCATTACCTTGTACATCAGCAATTCAGTGAAAGGTATTATGACTGAGAATGTCTGAAATAACCTGAAATTGAAGTTAATCAAACTAAAGTGCAGCACATTTCAGAATAGAACAGACAGTTCATTATGTGCTGGAGTAGACTGGATCACTGAAACATCCAGAGAATTTCTCTTAATGCAAATTTAGATCATGAGAGCATGTTTCCCCAGCAATGAACAGATGGATATGAGAAAGTTGATGCAGCTGATGTGAGATGACCTAGGTTAAACACTGACTGTACAGTCCTGTATTCACCGACACTTTTCATTGGTTTGGTTTGAGTGCACATTTTCAACACTAACCTATACAGAGATGGGTCCTTCTTCAGGATGTCCATGTTAATGTGCTGCTCTATGAGACTGTAGAGCAGAATGGGCAGCGAGGTGAAGCTGATGTTGTACAGAGTCAAGTAGGCTGTGTCATACAGCGGCTGGAGAGAAGTACAGAGAGCAGCATTTCAGTCATTTTTCCTTTTAATTCCTAATGATTGTTTATTCTGGGTACTTGTGTGTGTGTGTACCTGTTGTGAGAAGCCACAGAAGAACTGGTAGAGGAACTGGGGGAAGATGAAACAGACATTCTGGGAAAACAAATAAAATAAATGAGAAGAAAAGCAGGAGGCAGGTCAGTAGTTGAAACTGAATTAAAGTGGAAATACCACTTCTTCCAAAAATATCACAACTACAAACTCAACAAATAATCAGAAACAGAATCCTTCAATAAAAACCGTTCTGACAAAATAAAAATGCAGCAAGTAAAATCTCAAACTACTCGAGTTTCTACCTTGTAGAAGAAATATTGCACAAGTTCAGAGATGCGTATGTAGTAATAGTGTCCATGGACGAGCAGCATCTTCTTGAGGTGTTTGAACTTTGGGATGGCGTAGTCGCTGTTCCTCACCGCCTGACGACCCTCTTTACCCATAATACCTGGAAACAGACAGAGGTTTGTCATTTCCTGTAATTTCAGATTGAACCAGCGAGTGAAGACATTTATATATTATATTCTTTTAGTTTAAGTAGGACGGTAGCTCTAGCTTGACCTGAAAAGTCTGTAAATCAGTGTAGTTATTCAATGTTTGGGGACATTTATCTTGTTAAAGATGCCGCAAAATCATGCACCATAAAAGTTGTCTGAACATTAACAAAGAGTAGTGTGTTAATCAGGATAGGTGAGAGTACTAACCGATGCCAACATGGGCCTCCAGGATCATGCTGACATCATTAGCTCCGTCTCCAATCGCCAGTGTGATCGGGTGCTCCTTGGAGGCTTTGATCAGCTTCACAATCTAGACAGGACGGGCAAGAAGGTAAAAGTAACTCTTACAGCAGCTCAAGGCATCAGTCTGTAAGTCCAAAAACAATACAGACGCCATCAGAAGTCTCTGTACCTGTGCCTTCTGGAGCGGTGCCATTCGACAGCAGAGCACGGCGCTGCAGTTGCGGCAGATTTCTAGGAAGATCTCTTTGTAGTTCCCTGAGTTTGAATCCTCCTGGCCGGGCCTCATCACCGCAGAGAGGGTGGCTCCATCGATGATCAGGCCGTAGTCAGTGCAGTCACCTGATAAACTAGACAAACATATGACTAGTCAATACTCAGGGAAACACAGTAGGAAAATACAATGACAGCTTAGCAGGAGTTGTAACTCATGTGTTTGCTCAGCTGCAGAGTAAACATCGCCTCCTACAGAACACAGACACACACCCAGAGAAAGTGTCCCTGGTCATGCCTCCGTGCTGCCTCAGGACGGTCCTGCTCAGGTCAAACAGGACGTCGTGGAGGCTCTGCTCCTCGGTGCGTTTGGTGGTCAGCTCCAGGATCTGGGTGTTGCGACGGAAAAGCTTGCTGGCATAGCAGGTCGCTGCTGCTGTCTCCATCTTATCTCCAGTCAGCACCCACACCTTCATGCCGGCCTTGTGGAGCGATTCAATGGTGTCTGCCGCTTTCTCCTGGAGCCTGTCGTGGAGGAAATAAATATTCAGAATATTCCTTAGAGCAACAACAGAGACAGCCAATACAACAATACTTGGATTATTCTCTGTCTGCCTCTCTGAACAGGATGAGTTGACTTGCAATGCCCCCTGGGTTTAAGATCCCTTTTAAGCCTGCACTCTGTCTCAGCAGCAAGTGTGCGATTCAGTTGAACTGCCACTTGCCCTTGCTCGGTTTAGCTCACTTAGAACTGGGGCAGCACTTGTCATGGCGGCGGCACGCACAGAATCAAGAGTTAGTGCTCAGCAGTGTCTGAAGTGCAGACAAAATGATTATAAGAGACCAAAAGCAAAGACTGCAGTTCTATACAATGAAAAACTCCACCTGTCCTCCACAGCAGTGGCTCCCAGCAGTATCAGGTCTTTCTCTATGAGGTCATAGGCCTCAGCCAGTCGTTTGTCTCGGTCCTGTAGGGCCAACTTGGCCCCGCTGAGCAGGTGGCAAACCTCCTGGTACTGTTCAGGGCTCAGAGGCCTGTAGGCAACACAAAGTGTCCTCAGACCCTCCTGGAGGAGAAAGAGGATTCAAACAGGGTTAGAGGATTTAAATCATCTACAGAGAACACATTAATTTTTCATCCTTTTTCTACAAGATCCAAAACAAAACAGCAAAAAACAGACAGTCAGAGTTTGGTCTGTGAATGTGAGTGTGTGGGTAGCAAACACTCTTTCTATCTGAGCCTCACCAGTACAACACCCACCACAGATTGTTCTGTTTTCACTAAAAACTATGATTTATCTACAGCTGCAACCACGACAAGTGCAGTTTTAGTGACCTGGTTCAGTGTACTTTATTTAGCTCGTCTATATGGGTAAACTGAACTACAAACTCCTATGCTGTGATAATCAGCTCTGCTTTTTGGGAGTTAGTTTAGTTAGATTTTTCTGCTTTATTATATGTACTTCTCTTCAATCTGCCTACTTCCACCTCAGCTGGTTATTTCCTAGGAGAATTGTGGACAATCAAATGTGGGCTGATAGAATTTGTTTTGATAAAGTGATAGCAGCATCACCAAGTCCCGACAGATGAAACTTGTAATGAGATCATGAACACATATTAATCAACTGCACTATGTATTGTATCTGTGTAACAGCTCACAGGAAAAACTGTTTATTTGAAGCCACATTGAACCCACTATGAAAAAAAACCCAGAGCAACTGCATGGTGGAAGTAGGCCATGCTCCACTGATCGACTTCCTGTAGTAACTATGGAAACAGCTGTGGTCATGTGCTGTAGCTGTGGAAACCACTGAGGTCACACAACCCTTGAAACTCTCAGAAATGTTCTTGGAGAAAATGACTTTGTATTAGTTTATGGGTCCATGAGAGGATGAGAAAGTGTGTGTGTGTGTGTGTGTGCGCTCTCACCACTGCGTTGTGCTCCACCCGAGCTCTAACCTGATCCACCTTGCCTGAGATAACCCTGGGGAAGATGGAGGAGTCGGCGCCTTTGCAGAACAGATAAAGCTCACCTGCTCATACACAGACACACACACACGTAGGGGGAAGTGCGTAGGAGAGAAACCATGCATATAAGTCCAACCACATACGCTCATACTGTGTGTGCACACGTATATGTATTTCTAACAGTGTGTTGTGTATTACCAGTGCTGGACCTGACAATGACACTCATCCTCCGTCTGACTGAGTCGAACGTCAAAACCTCCAGCAGCTCAAACCTGATTAAAAAACAAAACACAGACAACATTGCAGTTACATTAAAATCTTACATAAGTCTTTAAAACTTACTTAATGAGCTCAAACATGGATTGTCATCAGCTTGAAAGCTGAAAATGCTCAAAAAGATCCAGAGATACAACTATTTGCAGCCAACAATAATCATCTCTGTTCATCACTGTTCTAAATTTATAATCATTGCTGGAGGGCTGCTGGTTTTAGCTGTTACTAGGCTACTCGTACTTGTTGCAGCACTGACGTAATGGTATCTATGCAGTTCTGAACAAGTGTAATCACTGTTCTAAATTTATAAATGTATAAATTTATACACTTATACATTTTTGGGGAAATTTCCACTGATCAGATTATCCCCAAAATAATACAAAACAATAATAAGAAGTACTTTATTGTCTATAAGTAACTTCTTCTGATAAGAGAATACCTGCTGAAGGTTACAGAGATGCACAACATTGTTTCAAAGGGACAAGCTCACCTCTCAATCTCATCCTCTCTATTCAAGATCTCCATGTGACTGTCCTTGAGTCTCAGATAGGTGAAACCGAGCCTGCGGCAAAGAGCAATACACCATTACTGGAAAAGGGAGTGAATGGACTGAATGTGTATATGTGAGTGAAAAGAAAGAGACAGAGAAGGTAAAAGTTTGTTCATGTGTGTGTGTGTGTGCTCCACCTTCATTCCTCCACCAGATCACAGGATGCTGCATGATCCCATCCACCGCCTCCTCCTCCTTCACCTGCAACTGCAGGCACAAGTATTAGCGCCCGAAAAACAGCTCCTCGTGCTCCTGGGTGGCGATTTACCCACACCGCGTCACCCCCACGCAGATACACACAGACACACAACACACTCAAACTTAGGCTGCGCCACCCTGGCTTCAACCGGGCGAGCAAAATGATTATGTCCATACCGCCGCGACCAGGCATCACCTTGTAAACGACACTAATCAATTAACAGATGGCACAAGATCATACTGAAGACCCATCTATCCATCCATCAGGTTATTTATTACCTGTCCGTTACAGATAGCATGAGGCATTTTAAATGTCCGCCCACACAGCACTCTATGAACTCACACTGGTCAGAGTCCCCTGCTCTGTCTGTTGTAAACACACACTGACCTGAAACAGCAGGATACAGTTTTCTTACACTTTCTTTTTGTGTTTACGGGCAGCTCCTCGAGATCTTTAGAAGTGTGACTTTGCTACCCGTCCCAGCCTCGCTCAGGTCCGGACGGTTGACCACGGGTTTTCCCCCAGCTCCTCATTAAACATCTCATTATCCCACATGATGAAGTAGGAGCCCAGGGAACTTCTGCATCTCCACAGTGACGTACATGGAGGACGGGATGATGTAGTTGAAAAGGACCATGAAGGCCAGAAGTCAGGAACGCCTGACCAGCTGAGGATGAGGATGGTGGAGAAGGTGAGCAGGGTGATGAGAAGAAACACATTTTTGTTTGACTGAAGGGCTGTAAAAAAAAAAAAAAAAAAGCAGACCATGTGCTTCTGTTTCTCTGCGCCTGTCCTCCTGCTTGTACCACGGCTCGCCTCTGTTGGGTCGGCCTGCTAACGATTTCAGCACCGTGTTGATGAGGGCCTTGCTGATGAGAATGCACAGGTAGAACAGGTATGCCTATCGACCTGAGGGGGAGACAACAAAGCTACTGAGATTTGTTTCATAATTTGTTTTATCCCTGTTTTGACAGAAAATGGACACTGGAGGTTTGTAGGCCCTTCAGGATTTTTTCTTGTACCAGTGTCAAACAGTAGACTCAATGATTCACAAGCACTTGGCCATCAACACAAAAATACCTCTGATCTATGGCTAAAACTAGACAAACAAAAGCAAAGGATTCAGAAAGACAGTGCAGTGCGGTCCCACAGGTACTGTTTGGATTAAATAATAATTGTACTTGGTTGAATAGATACTTGTGTACGGGAATAGTTGAGACAAGGCATTGCTCACACAAGTTCAGTTTTGGCAAACGGAGGGCAACATAATTCCAGTGAGTTAATCAGACACACACCAAATTCAAGTGTAAATGTAATCCACCTACAGTCAGTCATATCTACAGGCCATCTGATACAGGAGGTATGTCAATGCCAGATGGAAAGAAAGCGATCCAGTCGGTAAAGCGGCGAAATAGAGAGACACACGGACCTCAGTCAGTGAATAAATGAATGGAAAAGTGAGCAGATGGATGGAAGGATGGGTAAAATATAAATGATTATCTAAGCCAGTGTTAATTGAGAAAAAGGATGATGCCAAAGTTGGTAAAGCGCATGTTAACAGGTTCTCTCTGTAGAAACAATTCATGTTAAGTGTAACGAAGGCGTAGAGAGAGAGAGGAAGAGAGAGATCGGGCTTTTCTACTGCAGAACGCTTCTGAGACTTGACTGGTAGTTGAGAGCCATCTTGGTTTCCGTATGCCCGTAGATGGCGACTGCCAAGGAGTGTAGAAGCAATGTTATGGTAATTCTTGACTAGTGCTTTAACACAAGGTCCATTTATTAGCTTATTCACGAGCTTTCAAACGCTTCTCACGGTATTCATCAGTGGGTGGAGTTTGCTCAGTTGCCATGGAGATACTAACATGTGACTGAAGTTCCATATTTGGATCACTTAATGACAACTGAGCAAGTTTTATCCACCTAAGAAGAAAGCAAAAAGCAGCTGAAAGCTAAAAAAAAGCTAGTAAGTGGACTCTGAGTTAAGATTCTGTTAAACATTTATGACATTTTTTTTTCGAGCGTATTAAGAGTCCTTCAGGTAATATTACCATAGATGTATTCAGTGTTCTTGAGTGTGGCCCCTCGAAGCAGCAGGTTCTCTGAACCTAAAGGCCTGAACACAGACAACAGCTCATTTAGACATTGTGTGGGTTATTGCTTTTCCCAGTACACCTACACAACTTCATTAAAATGAAAGATAAATGTGAAAACACAAGTCTAACATTCAGAACACAGGATACTCAGCAAAAACTTTTCTTATGGAATAAAAGTAGTGTTTTGTAAATTCAGATTTCATTGCTTGATTGATTACAAAAATTAGAGAGTAACAGAGTAATATTTCTGCGATATGTAAGGTGTGTTGGTTTACCTGGCCACTGCCTCATTGTCCATGTAGATGTTGATACGCCCCACAAATCTGTACAGGACAGAGGTAATGGTAAAGAAGTTAGAGACGACATGTTTCAGTCATTTATGTGTTTTTTCATCTCTGTGAGTGTTTGGGTTGTACTGACTTGTACAGGTCCGGCTGTGGTTGTTCACATTCTATCGTGGCGTGGATGGAGTCCACCTCCTGCTCTGTGTAGTAAGCCTTGGTGTCCTGAACTGCATAGTACGTCTGAGAGAGAAGGAGGGGAGGAAAAAAATCAAGTCAACAAATCAACACAGACAAAGAGGGAGGAAGAGAAAGATGGAAGTAGGACGAATATCAGAGGAGAGGAGGAGGAACCGAAAGACGGAGGTTAATATACGAGGGATGGATGAGTAAAATAATAGGGGAAACGAAGGAGGACGGGAGGAACAGAGGGGGGCAAAAAATGGAGAACCTTAACTGGAATGATGTAAATAAAAGATGAAGCAAACACACATACACACCTTGTGGCTGCTCTCCCCGTCCAGACTGGCTGTTGTAACATAACAGGTCCCATCATCTCGAGACGAGGAGAGAAGTATTAGGTCGCAGGGAAAGCTTTCATCTTCTTTTACCAGGACGACATCTCCAACCTGAGAAAGAGAGACAGAAGAACTCTGTATTATTACTAAATACAACTTTGTTGACTACGACTCATGGAAACAGTTGTTTTGAATTTAGAAATTTGTCTCGACCCTTTGCTTGCCCTGGGCACACAAACTGCTGCAGTTGTGAGCTCATATCTTGAGGTGCAAGCTGACTTCTCAGAAGGGTTTCGAATGAAGAACACACCTCTAGATGACATGGCACTTATCCTTTTAGTAGTGCTAATTCAGTTTCTACTAATGCAGTTTGCTTAACAAGCTAACCTTCTGCTTTACCACCTGCAAGCCTCTCAAGTTCAGCCAACAGCAGCAAACGTTTGCTCTCCCGCAGGACTGTAACAGATTCTCTCTGTCTGTTATTTTAGCTGTAATTTTACTCTATGAATGTGTTACATAACATACATTCATGTAACAGATTTTAAAAGCTAAATTGCTCGCAAACATAGGGACTACATGCACACACAGACACACATACACACACACACACACACACCTACCCTGAGCTTGCGACTTTGTTTGCGGACAACTTTCCCATGCTGCACCACGTGGACGGGACACTGGTTGACGGCGTTGTCTGCTTTGTGTCTCAACCAGTCCTCGTAACCCTGGGAGACAGACGGAGACGGGTGAGAGGAGGGTGTGAAGGGGATCAGGTGTGTGGAGGTTTTGCTGGTGGTGTAGTGTTTATTGTCAACGCTAATTAACCTGATCTGACTTCGGGTCTCACCTGTTTAATGGCGGTGACTGTGATGACAAAGAAGAGCGGCAGCCCGCTGGTGATGGGACTGGTGGGAGTGTCGATCATCAGCTGAAGTCAAAACACACACACAGCTGAACGAAGAGGAATCAAGATGATACACAACTGTAAAGGCACAAAGTAATATCTGACCTTACAGGCGCCTACAAAGAGGTAATAAGAACCTTATCTCCCGCACTCACAAATGATCAATGACCTTTGATTACACCTGAGAAACTTACACACCGCCTACTACACCCCTGAAGAGACGAGCCAGTAAGAAGAATGAGCCGATCTTTCTTGTCAAATACGATAGGTTAATGAGAGGCACATAAGCAGCACATAAACTGAAGGACTTTAGTGTGATGGTTTCTCTACTATTATATGTACTATTATACTGTACAATGTCACCAAATTAATAGTGTAAGGTATATAATGACCCCTTGTGGTAAAAAAGTACACACTCATATGACACACAACACAAAATATTCACAACAAATCTATAAATGACATAATTAAAACAGAATGTAATGACAAATCTATTCAGCAGAAATATACGAAGAAGAATCGCAGAAATGAAAGCAGCACAAATAAGACAGAAATATGTAGATGTATTAAAACAATGCAGGGATAAAAAATCAGTATTAAGAGAAAACGCTTTACCTGGACCAGAAATAAGGATGAGGAAGTAGAAGTATGCATTCTCTGAACTGTCGAATACGTGTTCTTAGGGACAGTTCCAAATGCACTGAACACAAATAGTATATTCATTAAAAAGAAACAAAACAAAACAGAAAGTGTTAAAACTACACCCCTAAAAAAAGAGACTTGTTATCAACAGATATCCATGTCAAATCCAGTGAGAACACAGTGGGAACATCAGAGGCAAAACAGCAGGACAATGGCTCTAAACACTATATATGCAGTTTAATTTTTCTGCAGGCTGCAGAGGAAGTGTGTGAGGTCACTTTGTTCAGTAGAAATAGCAATCTCAAAGTTTAGTAGGAACAAAATCAAACGGCAAAGGGTCTGAGCACATGAACAGATAAGCTAATTGGCAATGCCATCTAGACTGGATACAAAAAAGACATCAGATATAATCCAGTGTCATAACAACACAGATCTATTATCAACTTTCCATAACTCCTCTATCACTGGGTTGTCTTTTTCAACAGTGTACAGTTACCAAGAATAACCCACCTTCACAATAAAAGACCTGCTTTTAATTGTGCTGCAGCACTAACTGTTCATGTCCTTCTGTCTATGTCCTGCCTCTACCCTCTCTTACCCTAAATAGAGTAGAGGAGCAATTGATCCAAACAGGAAAGAATAAAGCTCTGAACTGATTTGTGTGTGTGTGGGGGGTGTTTTCACTGACCTTGAGGAGATTATTCTGTTGTCTGGAAATCTTTGCTGTATGAAGGCTCTGTTCTGAGTACACCTTATGTCCGATGTAAATGGTCCTGCTGTCCACCCAGTTCTCCTCACCAACACACTGCGAGGAGAGAGAAACAACAGTGTGTTAAGTGTGTGCTGGAGCATATGTGCGTCTGTGTGTCTCATGTGATGTTAAATTTCAGTTTAAATTTGCAGGTGATGCGATTAAACATCCAACATCTTCACAATCAAACTCCATCTTCAATTTTCTTATTTAAGGATTTTCTTGAATATGAATAAACATATGATGATCCTATACACACACACACACACACACACACACAGTATCGACAGTGGCACACTCTGATAACAGAACAGGTAAGGACACAGGACACAGACGCTTACTGAGGGTTAGAAATGAATGGGTAACTTCCTCAATGAATGAGAGCTTTTGTTACCACGGGTTACACTGGACCTGCATGTGACTCCAGCTGGAATGCAGCACACACGCATGTTCACACACCTCTCCACACATACACTTCTATATATATACAAAGACGATAAGACACCCAGCGTCTCAGGTCTGAATGTTGATATTCCTCTTGTTCCTGTGTTTTTTCTTTGTGTTTCTGAATCATATTAAATATAATCACTTTACATCACTTTAATGAAGACGCTATGTCAAATTTCATTTTAAATTTGCAGGTGATGCGACAACATCCAACATCTTCACAATTAAACTTCATCTTCAATTTTCATTTTAAGGATTTTCTTGAACATGAATAAATATATGATGATCCCATACAAGATGATATTCTGATAGAAATGCCAAAACATCCCTGGAAAAATATCTGTCCTTTTTCTGTTGCTCCATAAAATACAGCACATTTACTAAATACAACCAGGGACATACAATGATAATTAAAATGTAGTGAATATACCCATGTCATATTGTTTCCTAGCAATGTCTGATTGGTTTATGGTAAGTCCAATGACTTAAATCTAAGTGCTAATTATTTATTTATGTAAATGCTACATGCTTACGAATAATATATATAAATTCCTTTAATCTAAAATACTTCATCCTTTCTTGATGTTTTGCACCAAGGCTAAAGTCAAACACTTGATACCAGCAGTGAGCGGACATTTCAGTCTCGTCTGGCTGAAGCTTCATGGTGCTTTTTGACAAACTCATTTACCTTTTTTCAGCCCTCTCTTGCATTTTTCCATTTCACACCCTGTTTAAGTGTCTGCTCAATTTTAGGGACCAAAAAGAAAATAAATGTTACCTTTTATGTTACTAAAAACTACTGAGACCTTTCTAACTCTAAAGTTATGTAAACAAGAAAACAAATAGATGTTAAACTGAGAGGCTTAATACTTGAAACATGCAAGTCAGATCTTTGGGCTTAAAGTTACTTCAGGCAGGACTGACTTGGTAGGAAATACACACAGTTTATGACCGGTTGGATTAGTTTTACTGAACAAAACCAACACAAAATGCAAGTGGAACTTTCTTTAATACTACATTTTGTGTCCTCCTCTGGTACTCTTACTGGTTCCTGCCAAGGTATAAGATAAAATAAAGTCGACTTATCATGGCATTTTATACTGGTTTCAGCCCCAGAAAGACATTTGTGCTTTCCCTTGTTTTAATGAGACTGTGGATGATTTGCCTACAGTAGAAGCAGAGGTATATCGATATCAAGGTACAGTGCACCTGTTTCACCTAACCACAAGTAAAAACCCTTTTAAGGTGACAATCGTTTTTCCCCGGCATTTCCTAATTACGTACAAAAAGTGCTTGAAAATGAGAATAGTCATCGACAGCTTCAGTTGAACACTAGTTTGACTTGTGTCCAGAGGATGCTCATGTCATAGCAGGCCACAGTCACCTGGTCATTATCAGCTATTAGCCAGAATGAGGCTGACCTGGGCGAGACAGCCTCTACATTGGAACACACCTAATCCTCTCTCTCTCTCTGCTTCTCTCAGTCATCAAACATCCCCCATACATGGTAGCTGTCAATCACAACAAATACACATGGTGTTAGTTGCTTAACTCAATACTAAATAGTGCATACACACACACACACACACACACATTCACACAGGTTAACAAGAGGTGACAGTAATCTGCAGTCGGTCAATGATTATGTCAAGAGGCAGCATGGCCCAGTTTCTATACTCTCTCTGTCTCTCTTATACTACACACACAGTAACCGGTTAACTCACTGCTCTAAGATTACAAATGTTTAAGATGAAGAGTTACTTATATCCCAGACCTCCAATTAGCGACATGGTGGAGAGCAAAGGAATGGAACAGGAAAGAAAGCCGGCTGCATGGATAAACTTCAAGACGCATACACAGTAAAACCAGCCCTACCTCCTGTCTTAATCGTGCTTCCTATAAACAACCAGCTCTAAAATAATATAATCACACCAGCATCATATCCATCATATCAGAGAAGGAGCACACTAACTGGCTGATATCTGATTTACAGCTGAGGAGATGAAACCAGATTGCTTGCCAACTCTGGCGCCCATGCCATGTTACTGTTCCTCCTCTTCTCGCCCACCTGCCTGCTCCGTCTGCTTCACCTAACACATTTCTTACATCGCTTCCTGTGAGTCGCCTGTATATGGAGTCGAACTGTACACACACACACACACACAATACGCACAATATTTGGGACAGTGGTCGATGTTATTAGTGAACGCTGACATCGAATGTGACGACGACTGCCTTACAATGAAAGTAGTGTCTGGTTTCTGTCTCCTGCAGCTACCGACAAACACTCAGCAGTGAGCAGCCTATTCTGGTGGTTTAATATTCATCACCACTGCACACAAAACATGTTGTGCATTAGAGAAATGCCAGCCTCTTAGTTAATCAGACTGGACCCCATTTGCTTTCATTTCATTTTCAACATTTCAAACAGTAAATAGGAGTGCTACAGACCAAATTCTAGTTTGTTTACAGTGTTGTTTTGTTGCTGGCACGATTGGTTGACCGTGACACCAGCATGATGTAATCAATCGTACCTGCATTAACATGATGCGAACAACCGTCCGACACTGTTCTGTAAGTGAACGGAGCGCTGCCGTGATGCTCGTGCAGCAGTCAGTATTCAGCAATACATCGCAGGACCTGTGTTACATGTGTCTTGTTCACCATGAAGCAGAAGTAGCAGCGCACAGCTCATGGCATCAGCAGCAGTCCTCATGCTGAAGACGCTAATCGCAAATAGGGGGCATCAGGTAAGGTAATGTAAGGCCACAACAAGAGAGTTCATTGCTTTCTTTCAACATTTGTGGGGGTTGTGCACTCCTTATCTCTATCCACCAGGATCAGATTGTCACGTATCATATAGAACGGTCAACTGAATCTGTATGAATGTGATCAGATGCAGTGAATGGAGACAGATGGTACTGACTGAGAGCCGCCGGCCTCTTAAACCGTCATCTCCTCCATTTTGGCCTGTACGCAGCTTTCGCTACTTTCAATTCCTTTCCTCTCCATCTCTCTCACCACAACCTGATGGCCTTCTAAGCTGACGCTCTCTCCTATCGACATATTATTTATCCGGATTCAGGCTTACATGAAAGCCTGTCTGTGTTTAATCAAATAAAATAGCATCTTTTTACAAAATAAAAAAAACTGGGCTTATGAAATAAAAACTGAACTGTATTAGCTCGCCTTTAGCCTTTGAATGTAACTGAGACTTCAATATTCTGCACCTTGATAATCACTTTAGCGGCGTTTCGTTTCAGGACGTGCAGGTTTCAGGGGTGTATTATAGTTGGAAGGAAACATTTGTGGTCAGGAGAGAAGGATGGAGAGAGCCGCAGGCTTTGTTTTCTGTCTCCCTCACCAGCGCCCACATCCACTTTCTTTGCTGGGCCATGCTAGTAGAAAGCACAGGGAGCCTTCAGGGATCACACACACACAGGCAAACCCATCCCTGCCACATCAAACATGTATGAGAGCAGGCATACACGCACATGTTCGACACACACAAGCTTCCTCTCTGTAGTCACTGGTCTACAGGATATATTTAGATAAACAGACAAGCCCTCACCTCTCCTATTCTTCTCACTTGTGTGTGTGTGTTTTCACTCATTTTACTTCATCCAA
Source organism: Lates japonicus (assembly GCA_033238685.1). Classification (NCBI taxonomy): domain Eukaryota; kingdom Metazoa; phylum Chordata; class Actinopteri; family Centropomidae; genus Lates; species Lates japonicus. The sequence goes on along the minus strand of BRZM01000061.1, from coordinate 1,375,470 downwards.
AAAAATTATTGAAGCAGGAACATTAAGGGTATTCAATAGGTGCACAGGGCAGTCGCGTCTGTGTGAGAGTTATAAAGAAGTGAAACTAACACTGGAATATTATCTTATGTCAAAAAATGCAATCCTGCACTGCCCATGTTTTCATCCTCTAGGACAAAGTGGGGCGTTAAATGTCAAGGATACAGTTTCATTTCTTCTGTATTTTGAGGTTATGTCTTCGAAGGTTTGTGTGTGCGATATCTACTTCCTGAAGATCTCTATGGCCGCAAGGAAGGTAAGTACAGCTACACTTACAAAATGCTGGCTTCAGAGAAATCCCCTTTTATAAATATTTTTAATCTATCTTTTTATAGACACTTTCATCTACATGGAAAAGATGACTTACACCTTCTGACTATGGAAAAAAAATCATGGAGGAAATGGGATTGTTGCTACACACAGATTCCACTGATTTTAAATATTACAAAAATTAAAACTAAAATAAATTAAAAAAGCACAGGCATCCAAGGAGACGCTCTAATTTCAAGCTTCAACCACTGCATCTAAACAACTTAGGTCTAACTGAAATGTGTCAACTCAGTGCTTTTAAATCACACACATTATTCCCATGTGACCTGAACACAGCATTAGAGCCAGAAACTGAAGCCCCACTGTGAACAGGAACAGAAGACCATATTGTAAACAGGAAGAGCTGGACCCACCCACTCACAGGGATACATACACACACACACACACACACTTCCTGAAACAAACTCCCTCCACCTCCACCCCCACCCCTGACCCAGACCCACTAGAGACACAGAGGAAAGAGAGATTCAGAAACAAGAAAAGACAAGAGAACAATATTTGATGTGGGACCTTTGGAGGCGTGTGTGTGTGTGTGAGTCACTGATCGTATCCCTCCCAGTATTATTAACAATATGCTTATGCTCAAAAAGAAGAAGGAAAAGTTCATGTCCGAAGCAGTGCCAACACAGATACATCCATAAAATCCATCATTACACAGCACATGACTCAGACATGACTCAGACACACGTCATCACAGAGGCAAAGCAAAGCAGAGATACTGCACCATAATTAGATGAACCAAGCACTAATGACTATTCTCACCACAAATGTCACTGGATCAGTCTTATATTACATTATTAGTCTGGTATAATCTTAAACTGTCTTGGGGCATAAAATCAAAACTGAATATGAAGATTATAAGATTCAATATGGGAGAAAAGCAGGTAAAAAGCTGTTTACATTTAAGGAGTTCCCGGCTCGACTCCCGCTCCAGCCGAACCTTTACTGCATGTCACTCCCCTACTCTCTCTCACCATATCCTGTCTCTCTTCACTGTTTAATAAAGGCAAAGAGCCCAACAATAACTTTAAAAAGCAAAACAAAAAAAAAAACATGTGTTTTCAGGTCATTTATAGGTCACAAACATCCAAACAACAGGAAAGTGGCTACAATTTCTACTTCTTCAAGTTTCAGCAAAGCACACAGTGCAACACAGTCAACATCTGGCACGGAGTGGGACAGATGTGATTGTTTTGTTGATGCATCCTCCGCTCAGCCCTGCTGCTCCAATATCTCCTACTGTGTTTTAAATGTACTCAGATGTATTAGAAGTTTATTTTACAAACTTTACAAACAGCTAAATCAACATGGTATTCAGTCTCTGCAGTAACATTAGAGATGCTGCTGTATGATGCCTGAAAAGTAAAGATAACATTACCGGACAACTGTGAGCAGGAAACAGAGGAATCACTGCAACACACACACACACACACACAAATGACTATTGTTTGTCTGAAGCTTTAAAGGCTGAGCTTTTCGTTTTCGACTGATGACCAATCCCAAAGTATTTTATCTCCCGCTGCAACAGGCAGTGCTGAAAACGAGTCTCAACAAAAAAGCTATGGACGACAACCTGCTCTGTGCGATACCGCTGACGGAGACGCACACATGCTCTTCACACACACTCACATCTAAATCCTGTGGCATATGTCAGAATTGCATGTGCAAACACGATCGAAACACATGCACACACACGCCTTGTGAATGTGTGGTATCTCTCTGCTGCCGCTGAGCTATGGAGATAAGAGAAATCCCATCCCCTTCTCTAAATCACTGGGCATTAAATACAGACATACAATGTGTGTGTGCGTGTGCCTGTTGACTGCTGCACTTAAGATTGGGTGCAAAATGTTTTTGCAAGAGAGGTGAAAAGGATAAATAAAAGCAGGGGTGTAGAGAAAGGTGGAGATGTTCACGCTAACTAGCAGTTTTTATATTTATTCTCAGTATTTAGCACAGCTCCGGAGCTTTAGCAGAACATTTCCTCAAGTCACCACTTTCTTCACATCTGCTCCCAATGGACTCTAAGTTTAAAAAAGGCACTGGGGCAGGTTGAAAATAGCAGCGAACATGTACCATCTTGTGTTTTATATGCACATGGAGTCCTGTGTTGTATGTCAGCTGGTAGGCCTGGGAGGCACTAAAGTGATTATCTGTTGCATCGTGTACATCCACACAGTGGTAAATGCAAATGATATGGAGGATTAAAGATTTGATATCAACCTGCCTGTGCTGTGTATACTGCTATCTTTATATGTGTATGTGATATTCTGATAAATGTCCAAAAAGATGTGTGTGACAGTGTATGTGCGCGCTACCTGAGATTAAATACCAGCTGTGTTCCCCATCTGTCACTATGTCGCTCAGCCTCACCCGGGCCAATGGGCCAGACCAAATAAGATCATGATAAATCCTCATCATCCACCTTTAAACGCCACCCTTCAACCTTTAACCGTGACGCAGCGTTCACACTGTGAAGAAAACCAAGAGCAGGGTCTGTGTGTTTAGAGCTGAGCGTCTAGGAAAGAGTCAAAGGACATGTGGATGAGTGAAAAGCTGATGAAAGATGGAGACAGAGGAGATTTTTAGGAACAACAGTAGCCAATCAGAACTCTGTGATGCCAAGCTGTTGTGAGATCTGAGGTCAACAGAGGAAGCTATAACATCTGATGGGGCTATAAGCTGCAGAAAAAGCTAGTAAGTTGACCTTAAGTGGTCAAACTACTATTCCCGTGTATAAACTTTCATGCTTAACTTTTAAGACAAGTGCTATGGATGAAATCATGACGGCTACTGATTTGACATGTTAACAGATCTATCTCCATGATAACTGCCCCACTGACTAAGACTGTGGACCTTGAGTAATTGAAGTGGTATACCATGTTTTCCAGCAAAAACAGCACATTCTGTCTTTTCATCACAAAAGCATCGCAGATGTCAACAGTCAGGACAGGGAGGGGCAGGAAAACAGCCTCCCATAAATCCACACTAAATCCCCCAGCAGCAGTGCTGAGGTGGAACTTGTACAGCTGTGGAACCCTGGGGACTTATGGCAAATGCCTGTAAGGAAAGGAGTGACATGAACCTCCTCACGTGCTGCACCTTAACTGTGATGCTCATGGCTGGCAGGAGGAGCTGCAGCCCAGATTAGGGAGGAACAGTATAAAACAGCATCAAAAAGCTGAGGTAACTCCAGAGAAAGAGAAACTACCGACTCATGTTGTTGTGTGTCAGAGATAAAACAGCAAGCCACTGTGGTATTACCAGAGATGAGACGACAGAATACTAATCAGTTAAAACCAAGCCAGACCAGTCGATAAAGCAAACTGTGTCTATGTGTGTGTGTGCGTGTGTGTGTGTCTGGGGGATTTAGTGATCTGACCCTTCTAGTCCTCATTGCTTTGTAACCATCCACACACACACACACACACACACACACACTGATGGCCTGATCACATGAGAGCGCCGCTGGTATTAATCAGAGTCAGTGGACTTTACGATTCAGCATTTGCACTGCTAGGAGTGTTTGTGTGTGAGAGAGAGAAACAACTACTGATTTAATCATAACTCTACACCTGCATGGCCTTACATACCCTCATAGGTCTGAAACAGATAGCTGAAAATGAAGAAGTACAATGAAAAACAGGAAAAACACAGAGAGATATGATACAGAGAGAAGTTGCAGCAACTTGTCTGATGATTACACAAATTAATGAAACAAAAAGTGTAATTAAACTGCAAAAATTGCCATTTCTCTGTTGTTATTTGAACTAGCACCCTTACCACATGGATTGCTATTATTTTGCAACTGCAACTATGACTGCTACACTTAGCATTAGGCCCTGCTACCACTTGTTATACCACTTTGAGTGCAGCTACAATTAATAATGCTATTTTCTGTTTCAATTACAACCACTACAACTCCTCCTCCTTCACTGCACTGTAAATCCAGTTCCTTCCATTGCTTCTAATATGTTTAATTAGCCTACATATAAGCATCAGTGGACTATGTAACAACTGTACCAACCAGCTCAAACCAGAGTAAACCGCCTCCCCACCAGCAGCTCTGTCCTAAGCAGTGATTTGAACCTCCTGAGCGTCTTCTCTGATTGATGACTGAAGGCATCGCTTCAAAGTGACAGGCTGTTGATCCGGTAGACTAAATGTGGAACGTCAAACACACAAAAAACTTACGTACGTAGGCGACAGTTTTAAAGCAGTTTCCAGTACCTGTAATATATATTTTCCTATTACAACAGAGGTTTGTTGCTGTGTGATTATGTGGATTAATAAATCAAAGTGACGTGACTACAGGTGCTGTAGACAGCAGTGATCAACTGGATGATACATGGGTTTAAGTGAGTCAGCTTTTTTTCACTTTCTCTCACCCAGTGTCCTAGATGGCGAGGTAACACACATAAATGAGGGGAAAATCCTATCCAGAGATTTTATGTAATGAATACAATACACGAACACAAACACTTTTAGTTTCTGTTCCTTCGCTTCTTAAATAAACAAACAGTGAGTAGCTTAGATGGATCTGTTTTGGTTTTAACTAATTAACATGTTACGTCAGTATTAAGTCAAAGAAACGCAGTAGATAATTTCTCTCAAATTCTGAAGCCCAATGAAAGATCTACAGAAAGTAATAAGTACAGTAAATCAGTGAAACAAGCTCGTTGAATATTTCAGTCGCAACTGCTTGAAATTCCAATATGACACCTTTTGACTAACAAAGCACAAACATAAAAGAAGAAGACAACACACAAGATGCAGAAGGAATGTAGAATAACTAGTCTTAGATTCATTTTAGCTACAGCTGTATCTCTGAATCTTGGTGTTCATCAAACGCAGGATAAAATGCACCTGAATTGTGTCACATTCGCAGAATTAACATGTTTTTGTTGTTCAAAATATAGATTCGGTTATGATAATTAAAATGAAATAAAGAACTGAAGCATATCTGGTGAACAGCAGGACTGCCTCCCAGGAGATCAGCTGTCACCGAGATGAAATAAGTGAATATTGCTTCCAGTACTGTATGTGGGTCACAGACCACTGTACAGCTGCATGTGTGCTGGTTTGTTTTGTGGTTTTAAGATTTAAAAGAGTTGCAAAGGTTTTTGAAAGGTGTTACATAAATAATATAATTAACCAGCACTTCTGTGCATTTATTATTATTATAAAATACGTGGTTGTTGCAGCATGTTGCCACAATAAAACTTCTTTTGAAAAGATGAATACAGCCTCTTTGTCTCCAACAGATACGGATGAATACATCAGTGCATCATTATGTTGTTTCATAGATCTTATCTCTGTACACGCTAAACCTTCCTGTTCACCCAGTTTCCACTTTGATAAACTATTGAAACCTCGGAGAAATGGGACGGAGAGAAGCAGGGTAGGGGTGGTGTACTGCGCTTGTCATTATACAGAGAAATTCATTAGCCTGGTTTTCACAGAGCAGATTCAGTAGGGAAACGGGACAACACGACTGCTTTTTTCCACACCGTATGGATGACAAAAATTTTACCGCTGGATGACCCAAAATTACAAATACCAGCATCTTCCCAGATATTGGAGCTGGAAAGCAGCAGCATTAACACGCTGCCTCCACTGAAAGCTACATTCTAGTGGCTCTTTGATTTAGCCTGCTTGTTGATTCGGCACTTAATGAGTAGATGCAGGATAATGCAGGATAGATGTGAGCGGAGGGCAGACCGCCAATAAATTAACCACTGTGCTTCTCCTCAGAGCTGGATAGAAGACCATTGTTGTGATTTCGTGGATGCTAATAGTCATTCTTTGGATGTCAAGGAATAAATCACACTCTGTTCATAATTTCAACAGTCTGCTGGTGTTGCTGATGGTCACACACCCCCCTCACCCTCCAAAGACTTCACCTAATGCCATGCTCAGGTCACATGAGCAATGCTGTAAAGGCTTGACTTATTTTTCCTCTCCAATACACACACTAAGCGAATCAATTCCAGTAAAAACAACTTTCCCGCATTTTCCTCTGCAATCAAATCACATTAGTTACTGCTGAAGAGAAGATTAAATGCATCTGTAACACTGCTCTCCTTCCCCCAGCAAACTTTTCAGTTAAACATGTCTGTGTTTGAGCGAGTGTGTGTGTGTGTGTGTGTGAGAGAGAGAGAGAGAGTACCCAGGTCACACTAAGTGCCTGCATTGATCTGTGGACACTCAACTAGCTTTAAATAACTTCAGCACTGCCACTCAAAAGAAGCGGGCTGTTACGAGTGGGCAACACCACTCACTTTTGCAGGGATAGCAAGCACCCCCTCCCCCATAGCCCTCACAAAGGACATCAAATATTTAGTGGATATGGCAAAATATGAAGGGTTTTGTGCAGGATTTGGTCTGGACGATTAGGTTTGTCAGTTATTCTGGCTGATTGTGCATTAACTATTCCTTCAAATGCACTCAAGACAGGAACTAAGATTTAAGGTTTTTACCTTTGCTTGGCTCATCAGAATGATGCTATAATGTTTTTATATAACTGGTAACAACCTGCAGTCCTGTGGGGTTTCATTACATGAGACTCTCCTGCTCATCAGACATTTTTATTTTCCTCAGGGTGACAGTGCCATTAGCTGTTGGTCTAGCATACACGTGTTTTACCTCAATCTGTTAGTGCTTTCACTTCCTGCTGTAATGTAATGTTGTCTACTTGTCTCTCAGGAGCTCAGAGAAAAGTACCAAAATGCTTTTAATACTTTTTATCTTCTTCTGCCAATGTGTTTATTTCCCAACTTTTCGCCCTCCCTGTTTTTTTCTCTCGCTCGCTAATGGGAGCACTTCTCTGTCTTCCCCTAATGTTTGTCCTGTAGGGACACAGATGCTTAATGGTGTTCATTACACTGTTTGTGTTGCCGGTAATCATTCCTAGACATGATACACACACACACCAACTACAAAAATATAAATGAAACCTGGGTCCATGGCTGCATTTCCACAACTCAGCAATAAAATGAGGGTGGGAACTAACAATTATTTTCATTCCCAATTAATCAGCCAATTATGTCTTTGTTTATTCAATTAACTGAACTAACTGTCCACCTCTTTAGTCTCACTTTGTCTGTACAATATAAGCAACATGTGTTGGCTGTGTTGGTCAACATGAGCGTGCTGTGAGCAATTCAGTGATGTCACCTTACGGGATTCCTGGGTGGAGTTTTACTACCACAAGTAAACAGGAATTATGCAAAATGAACAGTGCAGCTTCACAATCATTTGTAAACCTGCCAAAACCCGGGTTCTGGAGATTTAGCCGTGTATGATCAGATGTCTTTACAGTGCACCATTAGCTCTAAGGGTTACTAATGTCCCAGTAAAACTATGCCACAGTAAAGCAAGACCGAACAAAAAAACTAACAACACAGAGAGATGGGATCAAACAAAAACATAAGCAACAAGGCAGTGAACTATCTGAGGAGATGAAAGCTTTACCTGAATCAGCCTCTTCATTGTTTTCGTCTCAGCAGTCCATTCACACCCAGTCAGACAGAAACAGAAACTGAAGCCATGTTGTAGTGTGGGGGTTAAACTACCAGGAGATCTTTAATGAGGCCTCACTCTGCCTGATTATTCATGTCTGTCTGACCTTTCTCTCTCTCTCTCTCTCCATCCATTCCTTTTCTGTCCGTTTGCCAGTCTAACTGACTCCTCCTGGTTGGTCTAGCTGGGTCCAGGCTCCGGGGACTCTGGATCGATCACATGATGATCAACTGATGAAGAGCTGCAGTCAAATCCTAATTCAAGTCTCTCTCCAGAGGCTGCCTCAGTTTCCATTTGGCTTCCATTGTGAGGAAACTTCTGAAATGCAGTCGTTCTTTTATTAGCGCTAATTAGCTGTCAGTAAAAAACATCTATGAGAGAATGAAGGGGATGTTTGTTTCGGCTAATGTTGCTCTTCTTTCCTACTGAAGACCAAAACGCTAATGGCTAACAGCTACAGTGCTTTACACTATACAAGAAACAACACATGCAGAATCTTAACTACAGCATCCACATGTCATGACTCAGTTAGCTTTAGTACATTTTACTTAAAATATTCTATCCTGATTTGCACACTAGTTTTTATTTCACTTCCCTTTCAGATGAGTTCTGCTCTGTTCTGTTCTACTCACAGTGCTACACTGTCACATCCTCATGAATCCTCCTGCCCTTTCACGTCACCTGCGCGAAGACAAACACACACTCACTTGCTCACTCACTTGAAGCGAATGTGAGACGGTGCAAGAGAGGAGAAAATTACTATATGGTCAGTTTGTTCTTCATTATCTCCGTGACAACCATGAGATTAACAATTTCCCTCTTTTGCCATGCACCGACTTCTACCTGTGACTCTATTATCTCACGGTCTGAACTGCCTCTGCCTCTGTCTATCCCCCACTATCTACCATCCTTTGAATCTCTACCTTTCTCACAGTGTAATATTAAGAGCTTTGCCAAAAACTGCATAACTGACAAGTTTACAAGTTCCTGAAACTGCTTTGCAATAGTGTGATTATCACATTTCAGTGGGAGTTAAAATCACAGGACAAATCAAAAGGGTGAGGGGAACCTAATGGCATCATGTGGCCCTCATGAGACCAGTCACCTGACTCAGGCCGAGCACCATGGTGGAAATGGATTCCTAGAAGTTATGAGATCTCTGTAAGATCCTTACACTTTCCAGCTATTAAAGTTAAAAGACACACAAGTGTGCCGGTGCTGTGTAGTTACATTTACAGTAGCAGAGGTGGTAACTCCAACACCATTTTATAGTCTGTGACTGAGGGACTTTATTTATACTGCTATTAAATGCACTTAAGTGTTTCATGCAGCTGCAGCTGTAGGACAAAATAATTGATCACGAAACAAAGTGAAATAACTCACTGAACAGAAAGCAGTTAAAATACACACAATTGCACTTCGCCCCGGTGCTGGCAGAACACCACGCCGGTTTGATGCACAAATCCTGGATGAGGTCCAGTCCGCTGAGCGCTGCATCTACTCCACCCCTCCCACCAGTGCTAGCCTCAGCTATTTTTAATATGTTGCTATAGCTGACTTGTATTTACCGTATGAGAATATTTACGACCACTTAAAACGTAAGTACAGCAACAAGTATTCTTCTTTTTTAAGTGTACAGAAAACAAAGAGCAACTGCATCAAAGGCCTGTATTTGTACTCAACTGCAGCACGGCACGGTGATCCTAATTTAAAAGTGAGAGTCCTTTGAAGAGAAAACAAACTCACCAAATGACTACATATAGTGAGACTACTACAAGAAACAATACAGTTAAGAAAAGATGTGGTTGATGTCAGTATTTTGAACTGGACAAAACCACAATCACCAAAAACCCAAATGCTGCTTCTTGCCTTTGCTTCTTCCATTAAATGTTTCATCACTGGCTTTCCTGATGACAATTAATATGTTGAAAGCAATTTTTCTGTACTAGATTTAGTGCCTGATCCAACCTGGTGGCACACAATGTAAAAAAGTACTGTTGCAAATTCAGTGTTGCCTCTTTTGTTTGTGGCAATTACACTCAAATATTAATGCAGTGATTATTTATTCATGTTAAAAAGCTACATGTAGCACCTTTAAACGATTCAGTGCTGTCACTTGGGTTCACCCTGAGTAATGCTGTGCTCAGAGGAATATATTTTTGTGGCCATAGTTCCATTATTTATACTGTTCTCCTGTGTAATACTTAGTCTAGTCTGTGTATAGTCCTCTACCATAGCTGTTTCTGCTACCAAATTTTTGAGAACTACTTCCAACACACATACATCGACCTAAATCATTTGATACCAGAGTCCAAATTGAATGAATGGACTCCTGTCATCACCTAGTCATGTGAAAAACTAAATTTAATACATCTATAAAGCCCACTTTGGCTCTAATGTGACAACATGCCATCTCAATTCTATCAGAGGCATTTCAAAGTGCAGCGATGCGTATGCTCAGTATTATATCACTTGATGCTGCTGTGCTCTGGCAGACTGACAGCCTGACAGTCAGAGTGGATAGAGAGGATCGCCGTCGTCTGCTTCATCGTGGCTGCCAAAGTGCATTGATAATGTTACAGTCTGATCGATGTTGTTTCATGCACACAAGTTGTTCAGCTGTGGAAAAAACTTTAGCGCTCAGTAGCTTCAACTTAACGCTGAACTGTCACATGCAATTCACTGCCATGAATCATCTGCACTTCCAGGTAATAATAACACTGGTTATAGGCGACTGGATCTTTTATAAGTTGTACAACAGCTTGCTACAGAGCTTTGAGATGCAAAAGTGGCTTCACAAGTGCTCCCTTTGGATGTCATTGAAAAGCTTTTAACTCTGCCTCAGGAGAAGCTGCAGGAGCTCCATACTCCGTACTAATAAATCAGCCATTTGTGAAAAAAAAAAACACTCAAATGTCAGCAGCAGCATTCTCATAAAACAAAGCTCAGATGAACAGCCAAAAAGGATGAGTCTATCTCTTGACAGCAAATCCACTGTGTTTTCTATTCTGTCCTGGTACAAAATGTGTAAAAACAGTATCTACACAGGTGCAACAGCCAATATCAGAATGTAAAGCCTTTCTCTTTACTCATGTGGACCTGTGGTATGTGGTATCCTTCCTGAAAGCACAACCTGAAATACATTAGGTCTATACACAAAAAGAAAGGGAAACAATGTTTGAACTTTTCACTGTTTAACTTCTTTTGTTTGACTTTACATTGCTGCAGGACAGCAATATCCAACTGGACTTTCCAGTTGAACTCAGTGTGCTTCCAAAACACAACTGACTGAAGCAGATACTGCTTTTTAAAGTCCTGCTTTTAACAAGAGCTGATGTGCTGTGCGAAAAATCAGCTCTTTTCACAGGTATAAAGTCATCTCATTGCCTCAAGGCAAGATACTGGAAGAGACTGGAACTACTGCCAATCTCACTGACAAAAGAAGACAAGCTCCTGCTTTATTATGGATAGATGTTATCTATGATGGATAGATAGATAGACAGATGTCAAACCACCTATCTTAATGGAAGGAAGAAGTTGACCAAAAGTGATCGATTTCTTGCAAGTAGACAAAATTTAGCTTCACTTCCTGTGTGAACATACAGTTAGAGGTGAGTGCTATTAGTCAATAATCCAAATATCAATAGTAATCAATAGTCCTTTAATGATCACCAGCTGATGTCTAAAACAAACAAAGCAAAGAGAGCGGGGGAGAAAAAGGGGGAGATGTTAGGGCTAAATGGAAGAGAGAGGGGGAGTGATGTCTGCACTGTCAGCATTTAGGAAGAGGGGGTGTACTCTCTCACTTCACTTTTCTTCCTCTCTCTCGCTGACATGAGGACCATGGGGAATGGCGTGTTCCAGCATCGAGTCGACCGGCTATCACTCCCTCAGACAGGGAGAACATTAAGGTGTACCTGCCCCCCTCAGCACTTTCACCGGCAACCCGGAGCAATGTTATTATGATGGCCCAAGTTCAAACAACATCTCTCTCTTTCTCTGTATCGGTCTCTCTCTTTGGATACAGGCCTCTATGCACCATTAACCCGGAGCTATCCATCATCTGTCTCCTTGTTCAGTGGGCTGTAATACACTGTTAATGTTACTGCAACAACATTGATACCGACCTTTAATGGAGCTCATACTCCTCAGTGGGTACTGTTTGGGCAATGCGACGAGGACTGTTTTAAAAAGTAATGATACAGAAAGTTTATACCCAGGTTTGTGTTTTATCAAATGATTTTCTTTTTCATTTCTTGCTGACCCTGAGATATGACAAATGAGATTGAAAAGCAGACGGACAGTCAAGCAGTGAAGCAATCTCAAGACCCAGTGGCTTAGTGAGAGCCTGTAAATCTTTTAGGTGAAGAGGTTAACCCCTGGTGCAAACTGTGGACAGTATGGACAGGCGGGTGTTAAATGATTAGCATGAAGCTGAGAGGAAACCTTTGCTGGCACACACACTAACAACAGTACTGCTCAACTGTCCTTCAAAATAAAAGACTACCTTTTAAAAGTCCTGAAAATACGACTGTATGGATATCAGCATTTACTGTTAATTTTATAACTTACATTTTGAGCATCAGTGAAAGAAAGAAAAATCTGAAGTCTGATGTCTATGCTTGAATCAGCATGAAAAAGAATTACTACTGCCTTTTTAAAAAGGCCGTCACAATAACTGAGAGTTAGTCTGTCACAGTGGTCGACAGTTTAATCCGTCTGTCATAATGTGTTTATTCTGTCCGTCTCTAAAGGGTCTAAGCAGTCTTGGGACCCCCCCCTTGAGTGCCTGGCAGTCCTCAGGAAAGAGGAAATATTTATATTTTAGTGCCTTAAAATGACCATTTATTGACCATTGACAGTTTAAAAGCTTGTGTGTCAGAGAAGCCACCACAGGACAAAAAATAAAGAACAGTTTAAGTGTTTTAAAGCTTAATAAATAAAATGTTCTGGCTCTGAACAGTGTGGGTGGCGTTTTTGTTTTTTTGTTTTTTTCATTATTTGACCTTCTAATTTCCCACCACATCACAAATGCTAAAACTAGCCTGCACTGTATTTGACTGTGGTTAGTGGTTAAGCTGAAACCTGTGATTAAAACACACTAAAACACTTACAGTTGGGATATTTTAAACAGAAGAGAATGTCAGTAAGACGTATCTATTCCTTATTTGTTTGGGGGTCCCCCTGGAATCCCATCGAGCACCCCTGGGCGTCCCTGGACCCCACAGTGAGCAGCCCTGCTGTGGAAGACTCCACAACAGGCTGCATGAACGTCAGCCCACATTGTCAGCCAGTCTGCTTATGAATTATTGACAACTAGACAGCGCCAAGGAGTTCATGTGATCCGCTGCCCTCTGCGTCACCTGGCTACTACTGTATTCCACCTCCCCACTTACTAGCCTGCATGGTTACTTTACCACTACAGAGACAACAGTATGATCACCAGCCACTATTCACTCACTCTAAACATTCACTCCTGCCTATGCAGCAATTAGAACAAACAGCAGGTAGAATATAAGCAGTAGGGGATCAGTGATTGGCTTAGATTTGAAAGTATAGCTGTAAACTGGATTAAGTGGGTGAGGGTATAGTGAACACCAGTAACCCTTTAATCCAGTATGTGAAGGCAGGAAGCCAGGCAGAGAGAGAGGAGAAGCACTTCCTGTCCAGGAATCCAGATTAGTCAGCAGCAGAGGAATGCTGCCCGGCTACTTTAACCCACCTCCACACAGACGTGACGTCTTCACTTTTCTTGTATTCACAGCTGCAAACTAGCTCTGCAACTGTTGATTCTGCATTAGTTCGTTATATCTTTTTACTCAGCTAATCAATGGTGAATTCGCCATTCCCAGAATCAACGGAAATTCAGAATATAAATGTCTTTCTTATACTGCCTACTGTTTTATATTTTAATGTGAAAATAACATTTACTTTACGTTTTACTTTTTGCTTTGCACAAAACAAGCACACAGAAATGTCAGTTACAGCTACCTGGATAGGAAACAAGAGTCACAACTTAGGAAATCAAGTTTTTAAAAGATTGACAGATATTTACTTTTCATAAAAGTGGATGCTTAACTCTGTGAAAATATACACGTGTGATAACCATCAGGAAACCAGTAACACCTCATTTCTGCCCCACTTCTATTAAAAATAGCCAGTATATATGTCAGTAAAGTAAATACATTTTTTCCTCTCTACAGTTAATAGAGAAGCAGCTACTACACAACTGTCACAATCAAATAGATATGTTTAGATTTGTATGTAGGGGTAAAAAAAAAGTTCTGTCAGTCCATCAGCGGTAAGAACAACAAGAACAAAATCATCCACCTACTGTAATCTGAGCACAATATTTTAACAGAAAAAGAAGGAAATAAGAGGAGGAAGGAGAATAAAGTGAGAAAAGAGATGTAAACTGAGATCAGATAACAAAAATCAAAGAGATAAGAAACTGAGAATCTGAGAGATAGATTAGATTATGCCATCTCATAAAATGGATTCAGAACAAAAACACTGATGAGAAAAGAACCAGCTGAACATGGCTATCAATACACAAAATACAAAAAAGCACAACGAACGTGCAACAAGAGGAGAAGAACTGCAGTGAAGACTGTGGAGAGACAATTTAAAACATCCATAAATGGTCCTTTTAAAACTTTCAGGGCCTTAAACTAGAGGAGAACAGAAGAAGGGAAGCGAGTCAGCTGAGTGAATACAGTACAAGTACACTAGGTCTCAGTGCTCCGACCCGTCACTGTGATTACACTTTGTTCTCATTCAGCCTGGACAGTAGCGACAGCCACAAAGATTACAATTCTACATGTTAGAGAGCTATACTGTAGGCTTATGTAACGTCTCCTGCCTTTTACCTAATCAGAGATGGCAGAGACTGAGGAGACCGTGGCTGTAAAGACCAAATAACCCAGGTATCACAGGGGTACACTGTGACCTCAGCTAAACTTAATCAGAGTAACGGATCTAACATGATTAGAGGTAATTAAGACTATTTAGCATCGCTTCCACAGATCTACGACAACATGACAGCTGTTTTTTTTAACTGAGTCAAGTGAATGTGACCACATTTCATACTTACTTAATCTTACAGTTTGTACTTTAATTACATTTATGCAATAAAAGGAGCTTTTATTTTGGGGAAAAGGTCATATATCTTCTACTTTTTTTTATTAAAATATAAATTTTCTCAGTGGTAAAGATGCTAATTTAGATATATTAAATTCAAGATTAGATCCAGATCAGATCTTTGCGATGGACTGCTATGGGTAAAAACAAAGCTTATGTTATCATTTACAGTGTGATCTGATACTGGTTTATTACAGACATAAATGAACTTTCAGAGTTCAAACAGTCAGCCCAGTTCAGATCTGTTCATTGTTTGTTTATTGTGAAACTACCTGGATATTTATCCTTCCATTAAGTCTGTCTGCGTTTGAATCACAGCCGTTACAAGACAAATCTCAACATGCCTGAAGCCTAACGACTGTCAGCCCACAGAGCGGACTGATAAATAAGCCTTCTACCAATCATCAGAAAGCTTCTAAATAAGGAGAAATGCTGAGGAATGTGTTGCATTGAAAAACAATGTTGTTATCTGGTCCCTTTACGCTGCTTTGTAAGGACTCTGCAGCACTTGTTTAGACATTACAAACCTATTATTACATTATTGATAACTAAACAACATTATCACATTTAATTGCTGCAAGAACTTTTCTTTTAAATAATAATCCCTTCCATTTTAAATTGTGTTTGGTGTCTTATTACATAGTTACAGATGTAACAAAGGATGCATTGCAGGAAAAAAGGTTAAAAAAAAAAGAAACATGTAAAATTGTCATGTGACAGCAAGTGATGCCATTTTAATTAGCTTCATGAAACCTGAAACCAAATAAGCCTGTCACAAGCTGAGATGTTGTTAGCATATTTCCTTTTTTCATTGGGGAAAAAAAACTAGAAAACATTTTTATATGACAGTGAGAATTCTTTACAGCATCACAAATGGGTATATTAGGCTTTTAAATAAAGGCTGGATTTATATTTAGTTTTATTTTACAGACGTGGTCAGAGGAGGAGGATCCTCCGTCGTACCTCTGTAGCTCCCAGTACTGACTGATATTTCATAAAAGCCCAGTATTGACAAACAGATAAATGCTCCTATCCCTAATCTTCAGTATTCAGCAGTCTCTCTGCATCCAGGTTTTTGCAACGGCAATACAATCAATTTAACCCTAACCCATTCGTCTAAAGCAGTCATCCAGATCAATTACAGCAGCAGACCTCATCAGCATCCCACATCCTACCAGTCACAGGTTTGTCTCTGCATTTTCGTACTCCGCAGCTCCATTTCACCCTCCACACAGCAGGGATTTTATTTAATCAGCCATTTGCAACAGTTGGGAGGCCGTGTCTAAGCCTCAGCTGAGCGTGGAGACTGGGTATAAACCTCACTATCGCTCATGTGAGCAGGGCTTGCACTGTGTGGATTATTGTCAAACACATTACTGCTGGAGCCTAATGCAACCCACAGCCATATAGGCTGGCTGCTCCTCTGCTGCCCATTGATTTGACTAGCAGGGAGAGAAAACAACTGGATTACATAATTCATGTGACTGACTGTTCCATTTGTAGTCATGATCAACTGGAGGAAGTAGCATAATAAAAGACAGTGAACAGCACAGGAGCTGAGGCAGGTCAACATCCATCATACTATTTCATCTGGTGCAAAACATGCAAAATAAAAGCAAGAATAAGATTTCACAGACTACGTCTCCTGCATGTTCGGTCATGAATGGATACCCTCCAGTATGCTGCTTTACGACTGGTGATAACATTAAGTGACTCCACCTTTCTCTTATTAAATGTGCCACTGTGCTTTGTTGACTCAAGGTAAATGCTGGTGTGTTTGAACAGTATGTGCTACAATATCTTCAGATGCAGAATAATTAGAATTTTAAAATGATGTGCGCCAAATCTCATTCAAAAATCCCATGTTTTAACACATTCCTGCTTATAAACAAATACAGACCTTCTCTCAGGATTATGTCTGAGTATATTCTTAATTTAACATAAGTACTTCACTAAACGGCACCTGTATTAAGAAAATTACCTTTACAAATAGTTTTACAGCCCAACAGAGTGTGTGTTAAGATTGAAAAATGAGCGAATGAATGACAGGTAAGTCACTAAAAAGTTCAAAAATGAATAGAAAAGTGATATTGTGAGCGAGGTTTTGAGTTATTTAGTGGGTTGCACACTCCTGCCGAAATCGCAGCTTCAAATTTTTATAAGCAGGCAAACGGGATATTTCAATACAAAACTCTTAACTTCCTACTATAAAAGCGTCGTGCTTGATGGTGTTTTAGTGCGTCAGTTTCCCCAATCATTTCCCAATGAGCTTCTTTCCACTCGCGTTCGTGAGTGAAACTTAATCCGGATGAGTAGCTGCTTCGGCGGAATATGAAACCAACAGTGATAAAAGCTCACACGTTTTCTGTTTATTGTCGGAAATTGTACAGAGCCTCGGTCTGCAGAATGGTAACTGTAAGCAAAATGAAGCGAACACAGGGAGGACACCGGCGCTGTAAAAAAAAAAAAGAAGAAACTTACATATCTGCTGATGAGGGTCCGAAGAGTGCTGAAATCCATCCCCATCGTGTTCCTCCTTCCTCCCCGAACACTTCTTCTTCTTCTTTCTGAGTCGTTTCTCTTGAGGGTTTTCTACTGTAGGCGCTAGCTTCTTCTTAAATGTCCTCCTCTGTCCATGACTTTCTCTGTCTTCTCGTCTTCCTGGATTTCAAGAAAAGCCTCTGTCTGATAATGCTGCTCCAGAGAATTGTAAACACTGTGCTCACCTATGAGAGACTTTAACAACAGGCTTTACTCGTAACAGGAGGAGTGGTTCTTACTACAGTTTTGGGAGAGTTCATGCAGGCACAGACAAGTGCGCTGCTCCTCCTCTCTACACCGGGATGAAACTAATTTCTAGTCTCTCCACCTCTCTCGCGCTCCCTCTCTCCCCCCGTGCGCGCATACCAGTAATCTTCTTGTCTCGCGCCGCGGCCAAAGGAGCTTTTCTTTGCACTACGTCACGGGGGAGCCAGGTGGTGGCTCTGGCTGGAGGTGAGCGCATGCGCACTCCGGCGCTTTTAAGGGGCTGTAATTGATTGGACGTTTCAGTTAATTAGGAGAGTGATTTGTTCGCTTGGGGCGGGACAGTGTGCCACACAAAATTGACAATAACTTTAATGAAACCGTGCAATTGCAACAGGAGGACAGTGCATTAGATTTAGTGTGTGTGTGGTGTGTGTGTGTGTGTGTGTGTGTGTGTGTGTGTGTGTGTGTGTGCAGGGGAGCTTTCTACATACCCCAAACACCCTAGTGGTGCTGTCCATCCAGATGATGCTGAAATCCAACCATGCATATTTAATTATGTCAAAACTAACTACAGACTTAGTTTGTTTGAATAGTTTAAAAGGATTAGACAAGAAAAGGGAGTTAGAATTGTTTTATTTATTCAGAAGATATTTTATCATTTATCGCTGCAGAAAGTTAACACTATGAATACAATATCAAGTAATGAGTATGTACGAGTTAAGAGCACCGGGAGGTCAGATTGAGGGTCAGAACCACGGTCCATGGTGCTTTGTTTCCGGAGGGAAATGTTTTCATTCATTTGTCCAACCTCTGTTTCCTGGAGACGTTTTCGGCGGGTTCTGTTGAAACACCAGCGTCAAAGTCGCAACAATAACAACGACCATACCCGGTTGTTATCTTCACAATAAAACCGTAACTGACGCGAGGTTACCTAAACTTTTTTATTTATTAAGGTTTTGCAAGTAACACGCAGTTAAAGGAATTTTAAGTCATTAAATTCGTCATTTTACACTTTCACCTTATACGCTATAGGTATATAAGCTGCAGTAACAGCCATTCAGGTTGTTTTTACACTGTTAACATTTTAATTTAAATTGACATATTCAAGGTTTTGTACTTTTCTGAAGAATTTTTAGCAGTTATATATATATATACACATTTGTCATAATTTTCCTTGTGTGCCATTGCATTATAGTTGCCTACATCATTATTTACATTTTCAGCTCTGCTTAGGAACCTTTCACACAGAGGCTTAATTCACACCAGTAGAGGTATAAACAAAGACCAAATGTGTAGTAAACATGTATTGGCTCCTGGAGTAGCTGTATATGCTTCTGCTCACCCCCAATAAAATGACATAGTCAAGTCTGAGAAAGACCAAAGTAAAAATACTTAGGAATGTAGACCTATCCTTATGCACACTTTTTTTTATTTCACGCAAGTCTATAGTATATGTATCACTGCTAGAAGAACAGTGTGAACACTGTTATAAATATGCTATATTTCAAAATCAATTTTGCCTTATTTCTCTGGCCTATCTTCCATCCAGTTCCAAATGCCACTGACTATTCTCACTATTAATTGGAAACAATAATCCACATCTATGTTGAACAATTACTGTAACATGGATATAAAAATCTTTTCAGTAGTAATCTGTCAGTAAGAAGAGTTGAGAGATTGACAAGAAATGTGTTTGTGAAATATGTTGTGATTGAAGGTATCCCTTTTATCCTCTTACCTCTATTGATTATTTTGAGATTTTACCAAAACCAATGAGAAATTCCATGCTTTTACTTTGAAGGAAATATGTTGCTAGCTGCGGTCATAATCTTCCTGCTTCTTGCTAGCTTGACTCAACTTGTCAAAATGGCGTTGCTCGTAGTGGGAGACTGGAGTTAGTTAATATTATTCAGTGGCATTTGATCATTTAGTGGGCAACAAGAGAAACATTAGCCACAGGCAGTATGGCGACCCTGGATCAGAAATCACCCAATGTGCTTCTCCAGAGCCTCTGCTGCAGAATCACGGGGAAAAGCGAAGGTACATCAGTTAACGTTAGCATGCTCCGCGCCAGTCTAGATACGTACACCACTCTAGAATTCAGGAAATGTCAAAGCTAACCTCATTCAAAAATCCGACACTTAAGCGTTGCTCTTTACATTGCTGATCATACATATTTTACCCATGATGTAAAGACATCGTCTGAATCTTTATCGTGTACTGACAAATTCGGCGTATAGTTCCAACACCAAACAGCCCTAGTTTTATCAATAATTTAACTTTTTACACTGCTTACGCCGGCTCAACCCGCTGTGTTTGATGAGGGAATGTTGTAGAAAACGGTTGGAGTTCTACCGTAATGAGTGCTGCTTGGTCTGTTACACATATGCCGAACTGAAGAGAGCATATTATTAATATATTAAGGAGCTTGCAAGTGATGGAGACTAATTTAAAAAATCAAAATGATGTTTGGCATCACATTAGCTGTGTGGGACAACGGCACGTAAGCGGGGCTAGGTCCGCGTAGCTGTCAGCCAATGGGCTTGGCTATGAGCACATCCCGTTTAACAGCTTCATGGTGCCCCCAGCTCTTACTGTAATACACTATTAGCTTTGGTTTGATCAGGTGGTTAGCTCTTCACTCCAGCTATCTGTAAGCTTGCTAGCCAGTTAGCTCTCATAATAACCAATACACTGTTTGCATGGTTATTGGATGCACTTGTGTCCTGCTAGCTGCAGGCCCCTGCTGGATGCAGGCATCTCAGATGGAGGTTAGCATGTTTGATCTGAGATAGCGGAGAAATATCAGTGTGATCATGTGTGTTTCAGTCAGTTTGATGCGACTGATGATTTAACCCCCGTGCAGAGCTTTGCTTTTTTAAATATTAGCTCTTACTTTTTAATCCAAAGCCAGAGTGTTAGCCACACTATTTTTGCCCCATTATTCACAACCATCTACAAAGCTATAACCCATTTACACCAGTATCCTAGTATCTAAGTTTTAAGAGGTATACTGTGCTGTTTCAGCTTTTTGAAAATGATTGGGGGAAAATGTGGAGTAACAGCAGCAAGAACCGATAATAACAGGTGGACATTTCTACATCACTTCAAAGTGCTGCCTTTACCTTCAGTCATTCCTGGGTCTTTATTTTTCCAGCTGAAGTTGCCCACCAGTTCCAGTATGCAGTGCGAGTCATTGGCAGCAACTATGCCCCCACTATTGAGCGGGATGAGTTCCTGGTGTCAGAGAAGATCAAGAAAGAATGTAAGTGGCATTTGGACAAATCTTATCCTCCATTAAACACACATTCATACTGTAGGATCCAGATCTACTGTAACAGAGGTGAAGAACTCTATCATTATCCATCATTAACCCACAGTACACTCTCTTACTGTCAAGTGGTTTTGTGTATGTCCTCCCTGTGTGCACTTCACCTTTAATGTTGGAAAATCGTTGTTGCACCATAATATCAAATCCCAGTGGACCTTCATAGTAGCCAAGGTGGCACCATTAGTGGGAAAACATTGATCTGAGATAACACAAAAATAGCACAGCACTTACTGTGCAGAATGTTTTATTTATCCCTGGTTTTAAGGTGGACTTATTGGAATTTTGATAAAGTACTGATGTGATTAAAATCAGATATTTGGTCAAGCTTAACTTGAGTCACATGAGTCCACTCATATGAAAGAATTTATTCCAGTAATACCAACAAATCAGTTGTGGAAATGCCATTTGTAACACAGCTCTAGCTGCCAACTGTGACTTGTCATACCAGAGCTGGTTGCTAGATGTTAATACAGCTGTGGAATTTCAATAAAAGTGAGTTTTCTCTGTATTCTGTCACGGAGTAATATATAGACAGGGATCCCCGATATTGTTAAGGGCTGAAAATTTTATTGAAGGACACTCAAGGTCTTTTTCTATTCACGGTATTCTTTGTGCAGCAGAACACAGCGAGCGGCTCGTCTGAGCACAGATGGACCTCATGTTCCCCTGCAATTAAATTCCTGCTTTTTGTTAAACTCTGCAGTTTTGCAGAAAGGTTTATTTAATTATTTAGTT
Organism: Lates japonicus; assembly: GCA_033238685.1. Taxonomy (NCBI): domain Eukaryota; kingdom Metazoa; phylum Chordata; class Actinopteri; family Centropomidae; genus Lates; species Lates japonicus. The sequence continues at coordinate 1,353,647 of BRZM01000061.1, read as the reverse complement.
TTTTTAAATGGTCCTAAATCAATCAGTGAAGTAAAAAAAAAATTGATCTTGTTAAAAACTTGCAGCGTAGTGTGGTTTTAAGGCTCAAACATCTGAGTTTACAGAGTTTGTCTTGATGCTGTTGCAGTGCTGAAGCAGAGGAGAGAGGCAGATGCTGCTCTGTTCTCAGAGCTGCACAGAAAACTTCAGACGCAGGTTAGTATCTCTGTTTGTTTTACCAGAACTGTGGTCACTCAGCAGATGATGGTGTTGAGCTGATGTTGTGTTTACTGTTTGCCAGGGTGTTCTGAAGCATCGCTGGTCTGTTCTCTACCTGCTGCTCAGCCTCTCTGAAGACCCCCGTAAACCATCCAGTAGGGTGAGGGACACAAACAAAATCTCAAAACCTTTTATCGGGTCATGTTTTAGAAGCTCTTGTTTCTTGTTTTTCCGCAACATAAGCATCATAATAAAAGCAGGATAAGGAAACTGACTGAAGCTGTCTCCCTGTCCTCCCCAGGTTGGGAACTATGGGGCGCTTTTCGCCCAAGCCCTCCCCAGAGACGCCCACTCCACCCCGTTCTACTGCACCCGGCCTCAGAGCCTGGCCCTGAGCTACGGGGAGAGGAGCGGCGGGCTGTCGGCCAGCGTTGGTACCAGCGGCATCTCCAGCCTGGGGGTGTACACGCTGAACGGACCCACGCCGACGCCACAGTCACTGCTGGCCGGGTGAGCTTCCGCACCGCACCGGCTGGCTGTCATGGATCAGTACAATAGATCCTCTGTTGATACTACACTGCTCTGGTTTTAATGGATCTTAATGGATAAACTTCATTCAGCTCCAGATGCACTTAAACAAACTCCACTGTGAACCTGAAGGCAACATAATGCTTTGACTGAAACCTCCAGCTGCTCTATGTAGCTGGCCAAAATAACATGCACACCCTCTGCCACCGTATGAACATTTTCAATGACAAAAAAGCTCTGTTGTCTTTATAATTATGAAGTCATTAGTTGACATGATCACATAGAAGAGAAGAAGAGAAGAGAATAAGCAGTTTGACCTGAGAGGCTCCAGAGAGAAGAGGGTTATTTATCTGACGCTCGTCCTGTAAAAACACTCGGCGCGAGATAAAGGAAGCATCAATTATCACCAGTAAATGAACTTTCCTCTCAGCCTGACCTCTTTATAAATCTGTTTTATGAGCCATCAGAAGACCATTTAATTCCATTTATCCTTATTAATAATGCAGGAGTCCTTCAGTTACAAATGACCATTGAGTCGTCTGAGCTCACCTTTTAATTGTGAAAGGTCAAATCCTTACTAAAAAAGTCTCATGGCATTGAATTGTAATTTATACTCTGGAAAAAACACAGTAGCTGTGCTTTAATTATGCAAAGATGTGCTTTGAGTTTGGTTTTTTAAGCTTAATTAGCTGTTCTGAGTGCATTGTCCAACATGTCTCCAGGAGTTATGATGACAGACGACCTCTACGTGGGCTCAGAACTTTGTAACAACAGTAAATGTGTGTGTGTTTTAGTCAACCCCCCCAGTCTGCAGCTGGGGGCGGTCAGCCCCTGGGCTCTCGTCTGGCCTGGGCTCTTCCCGTCAGCTCCTCCCCTTCCTCCGCTCTGGCCCCGACTGCCGCCCGCCCTCCCCTCGGTCCTCCAGTCCCCTCTGCCAGAGTGGTGCGTCCTCGCCGAGACGGTGACGCAGGCGGTGAGTGACGTGCATAAACCCAGACTGACGCTTATGCCTGGGGTGTTACAAATCTTATTTTGGCTTTTCTGAGAAATTCATACAGTATTACTCCCCAAACTTACACTGTTATTATTTCAAACTGAGAGCACAAACTGTATTTTTAACGTGCAGCGACTCCTTTGTCCTCTGGCGGTGTAGGGGAGGTGAGTGAGGCGGCGCTAGTGCGGGACATCCTCTATGTCTTCCAGGGAATCGATGGCAAGTTCATCAAGATGAGCGCCCAGGATAACTGCTACAAAATAGACAGCAAGGTACCTGAACCTGTGTCCGGCCTTGTAAAGCTTTTAATAGGCTAAATCAGTTCAGCGGATGGCGAGCACATTACCCGAGTAACCCGACACTACAGTACAGCTCAGGTCATCGTCATCGGCTCAGAACAAGTGCTAAAGTACAGAACACGAGGTGAACAGAGGGAGGTTTGTGATGCTTACCACATATTCAGAGTAGATGATGTGATATCAAGACTATTGCTGTTGATTGGACTTTAAAGGAAAGATTCAACAGATCAATATAAAGCTTTTTGGCTCAGAGCCACATCGACCACTCTTTTCTCTCTTCTTTCCTCTATCCTGTCAATTTCTTTTATTCCCCCCTCTCTCATATCATCGATAGGGAGGCCTTAGATGTAACCTGTCCCATATTCTCTCCGTGGTGCTAAACATAGACTTGCGGTCTGTGTTGGGAGCCACTGAGACCAGAGATAAATGAGTCAAGGATGGAGATACTTCAGTATCTTCTATGGCCACTTAACCTCCCTGCAAAGTTCCCTGGATATGGGGTTTTGTTAAAGAGATAAAACTTGAATGCATCATTAAATGTGAAGTCCACCCCAGCTGGAAAACAAATCTCTTTCCATGAGGAGGCCAGTTATAGTGGGTACATCATGTAAATTGCGATAATCTCCATGACGATACTCCGTCAGAGCTTTTCAAAATGAAATTTGTGACCGTGACTTCACCAGTTGAGGAAACAAACAGATGATGTAGTGTAGTTGTAATGTGTGCTGCATTTCACCAGGTGGTGCTGTGCAAGTCCCTGAGGGACACCAGCAGCAGGCTGGCCGAGCTCGGCTGGCTCCACAACAAAGTCAGGAAGTACACCGACGCCAGGAGCCTCGACCGGGCCTTTGGGCTCGTCGGACAGGTGTGTCTGCGCTCGCTTTGTGTATTAATTATCCTGTGGACATTTAGCCAATTCTTCACTAATGCATGTTTCCATCTGTGTCTGCCCCCCTCTGTGTCCCCCTCTCACCTCAGAGCTTCTGTGCCTCACTGCACCAGGAACTGAAGGAATACTACAGGCTTCTGTCTGTCCTCCACTCCCAGGTACTCAGAGATGAATCATGTCCAGAAGCTCATCTGATAGAAAAGATGGTGGATAATAAAATTACTATTAAAAATGTCACTCACTACATGTTAAAAAAATAATTCTATAACTTCTCTATAAGATCTCAGTTTTGTTGAAGGACTTGTGTGTTTCCTCAGTTCTTCTTCCCTCTTTTCAGTCGTTTGTGTTTCTTGACCTGTGTGTGTGTTTTGTAGTTGCAGGTGGAGGACGACCAAGGCGTGAATGTGTGCACAGAGAGCAGTCTGACTCTGAGGAGGCTGCTGGTTTGGATGTACGACCCCAAAGTCCGGCTCAAAACGCTAGCCGCCCTTGTTGACTTCTGCCAAGGTAGGTTGTGTTGGCGGTGACACAGGTTAACACATGATGTGAAGAGGAATTTCCCCTCAGTGTGTGTTTTTAATCTCATGTTCAGGTCGAAAGGGAGGTGAGCTGGCTTCAGCCGTCCACGCCTACGGGAAAACGGGAGACCCACAGATGAGGGCGCTGGTTCAGCACATCCTCAGCCTGGTGTCACACCCCATCCTCAACTTCCTCTACAGGTGGATCTATGACGGAGAGCTAGAGGACACCTACCATGAGGTACGAGCCTCTTTCTGATCTTTTCAGCGCATGTGTGTTTTAGAAAATCTGTGGTGTAGCAAGTCTGAAGCTCGTGTCCGCTCAGAGATCCTTTAATAGAGAAACCATCAGGAATTTACTGCTCATCTCTGGAGATTGTTCTATTTAACTCCTCTGATGTTTGACCCAATGAGAAAGAACATTAGTGAGAGAAATAAAGAAAGAGAGGTGGGGCAGGACAGCGTCTTAAATGAGAACTGATGAGAGGAGTGTAATGGAGAGCCCAGTGATGGATGTTTCTCCTTTACTTCTCCCTGCTCCCTCTTTCTGTTTCTTCCTCACTCACAGTATTTATGTGTCCTGCATTAACTGTTAGTTGTCTCAGGACTCTGGTCTTAAGTGCTGTGTTTAAGAAAACTGGGACAAAATGATTGCACCTTTCAGGAGGGAAATTACCAAGTAGATCACACATAAACAGCCTGTAAAAACAGATGCAGTAAACAACGCCTACTATGTTGTCTAAATTAATGATTCAAAGCACATTACAATTAAAAAACTACCATAATTAGGTAATGAAGTTTGTGTCAGAGCTGATTGAGTTATAGTGGGATTTGTGATCTTCTTTCTATGCTCATATTCCAGCTACTAGGCTGTGGGAAAGTGCTTTTTAAAGATGGACTGGTAGCAAGGCTGACAGTTGGAGTCAAATCATAAACGTATCAGCATACACAGAGTATGCAGCCTTCGTCGTGCCCATTACAAAGCCAGTTGAAGCTTGTGTACGAGCCTGTGAAGTAAATGGACGATCTAAGTGAAAGTGACAGAGGATGAAAACCTCTGTCATGGATGCACGCTCTGTCCATAAAGCTAGTGTATTTATTCATTGTTTGGTCCGTAACTTTATTCTTGTCTAAAGTTACCTTTACCGAATCCATCCAAATGCAGGGCTTAGTCATTTCCACAGTAAATAAGTCTGTAATTAAAGTGCCTTATATCATCTCATCTGATGGTTGTACATCACTGTTCAACCATGTGTGTCTTTATGTGTAGTTCTTTGTAGCATCAGATCCCAACGTGAAGACCGATCGCCTGTGGCATGACAAGTACTCCCTCAGGAAGTCTATGATCCCCTCATTCATCACCATGGACCAGGCCCGCAAGGTATACACACCCACAATCTCTTCACTCATTAGATAGAGTTATTGGCCTTACACAAACAGGTAAGAAGTGCGACAAAGTTTCACCACTATAAGGAACTGTTATCTCCTGCCTGCTGTTTCACATCACGTCATTATCGTCTCTCCCCTCTAGGTTCTGCTCATCGGTAAATCCATTAACTTCCTGCATCAGGTTTGTCATGACAGGACGCCGCCGGGCAAAATCACATCAGCATCCAAGTCTGCAGACACGCCCAAAGACGGTAAGAGTCTCGCACTCTCTTCTTGATATGGAAACAATTTTGCAACACTAATATCTGCACTTGGTTTCTGGGTATAATTAGGATTAAAAGAGTTTTTGCAACACCTCATAATGGGACATTATCTGTAGAAAATATGTCCAAATGACATCAGGAAGAAGCAATAACACATATGCTCTGGTAAATGTTGGAATGGTATTGCTGGCTTTATTGCCACTCTTTATAGTTTTGTTTTCTTTTTTCAGTGTTATTATTGAGTCGAGCGTACTAATGACATCATTGACCAAGAAGAGGGCTCCTCTCCGTTTCGTCCTCATCCTATTGATATTGCTATATTGACATAGGCTAGTGGACTGGCAGTGATCGATGCTCTTACCGTTCACCGGCCTTGTCCTCCTCCTCCTTTTGACTATGAAGTGGAAAGAGGTATACTTAGCCATATTCTATTGATTCAGTCTGCAGGACTTCATTGGACCAGTTTGATCTGTAGCTTTTACTGTATCTGTTGAAGGACATCACACTCGCTTCTCACTTAACGGCCTGCAGCAGAGGTCTGGTCGGAGCAGGAGAGGATATTATGTGGTTGGCCCAGAGTCCAGTTGAACTTTTAGCACTTTTCTTGCCTTGCCTTTAGAATATGTCAAATAAGCAAACAACAAAAACACGTATTGTCCCTTCATGAACCCCCTTCGAGTTAAAAGCCCATTAAATTCTTTCTCCATCTCATCTCCTTGCTCTTGTAGCTGCAGAGCTGCTGTCAGACCTGGAGGGGGCCTTTCAGGAGAAGATCGACGCTGCCTACTTCGACACCAGCAAATACCTGCTGGACGTCCTCAACCGCAACTACCTGCTGCTGGAGCACCTGCAGGCCATGAGGAGATACCTGCTGCTGGGCCAGGGAGACTTCATCAGACACCTCATGGACCTGCTCAAGTTAGCAGCAATAGACTTTTAATATATCGTCTCTTTTATGACCCTACAGCTGCTGCTTTGTACACAGCATCGTACTACTACGAGTCTCATTTTGCTGTTTGCTAAATATTTTGTCCCAGACCAGAGTTGGTGCGTCCGGCCACCACGCTGTACCAACACAACCTGACTGGTATCCTAGAAAACGGCGGTCAGAGCCACCAACGCCCAGTTTGACAACGCAGAGATCCTCAAGAGGCTCGATGTGCGCCTGCTGGAGGTGAAGTGTGTGCGAGAGTGTGTGTGTGGGAGGGTGCTGTGTCGCAAGTCTGATTTCTTACTGTGTCATTTCTTGGCTCCAGGTGTCTCCTGGTGACACAGGCTGGGATGTTTTTAGTCTGGACTACCATGTTGATGGACCCATTGCTACGGTAACACACACATACGCTCAGTCATACACTTCCCAACATATTCTGTGTCATTTCATCTCTGCACAACTGTTGTGTTGTGTGTATGTGGAAATGTGGAACTCTTCATGCATTGCTTCTGTGTTTGTGTGTGTGTGTGCATTGTAGGTGTTCACAAGGGAATGTATGGGCCACTACCTGCGTGTGTTTAACTTCCTGTGGAGGGCCAAGAGGATGGAGTACACACTGACTGACATCTGGAAGGGACAGATGTGTAATGCCAAGCTGCTCAAAACCATGCCTGGTACATAAACACACAGACACACACACACTTTCTTAGAAAAATTATATCCTGCATTCATGTTTTTTTTTGTTTTGTTTTGTTTGTTTTTTTTTGGTTTGTTTTGTTTTCCTACAATATGTTCTTAAAATCTGTTTCAGGTGAATGAGTGTAATTGGCAGCTTGTAGAAATGTTACCTGCCATTATGCTTTCTATCCTACAGAGTTGTCCGGCGTGCTGCACCAGTGTCACATCCTGGCCTCCGAGATGGTCCACTTCATCCACCAGATGCAGTACTACATCACCTTCGAGGTCAGACCATTAGCGGTGCTGTTACCGTCACAGGCTGTAAAACATCAGTAAAGAAAAGCTGTAATTACAGCAGGAGGCGAGCTGCTGTTAAATGCAACGCTGCATGATTGTGATTTATAGTAGCCTTGAAGTTAGTGAGGTTAACTCAGTTTTACAAGGTTGCTGGTTCAAGTCCAGACCAACTGCAAAACTATACTGAAAGTCAGACTAGTGAGATTGTGTTTCTCAGACATCAGATAAAATAATTGTAAGAATAATAGGAAAAACATATTGACTGTGGACAGGGAGGCGCCACCATTATATCAAAGGACACTGACTGTATGATATCTGACTCTTAATAAAAGGGAAATGTCATTCCCATACACTAACTTGTAGGTGTTGGAGTGCTCCTGGGACGAGCTGTGGAACAAAGTGCAGCAGGCTCAGGACCTGGACCACATCATCGCCGCCCACGATGTCTTCCTGGACACCATCATCTCCAGATGCCTGCTGGACAATAACAGCAGGGTAACACATGAACACGCACACTAAGATTATGTTATTTCTGACTCTTGTTTTCCACAAACACACCTCTTTGAATTCTGTTTCCATCCAGAATCTTCTGAACCAGCTGAGGGCCATATTTGACCAGATCATAGAGTTTCAGAATGCCCAGGACTCCCTCTACCGCTCGGCGCTGGAGGAACTCACCCTCAGACTGCAGTATGAAGAGAGGAAGCAGCAGAGAGAAGAGGAGGTGAGAAGCTACAGAGAAAAGGAGTGGGATGCTGGGAACATAACAGTACTTAAATGTGGGATGTGGGATGACTAACCTCTCTCAATCTGTGCTGGTTCAGGGTCAGTGGGGAGTGACGGCCGAACAGGAAGCAGAAGAGAAGAAGAGGATTCAGGAGTTCCAGGAAACCATACCAAAGATGCGCTCCCAGCTCCGCATTCTCACCCACTGCTACCAGGTACCAGCCTGAACCACCTCTGGGAGCAGCTGTCAGTCAGTTACATAGCATCTTCTCCTTTTCTAATCTCTTTCTTTTCTTCCATTCTTCTTTCAGAACATCGTGCAGCAGTTCCTGGTGTTGCTGATGACGAGTTCAGATGAGAGTCTGCGTTTCCTCAGCTTCAGACTGGACTTCAATGAACACTACAGGTTTGCCTTTTAAATTTCTGTTGGTCCAAACATCATGAGCTGAAGTTTTGTTCATTGTACAATAGGAGGAGGTCATTCCAGATTCAGCTCCAGATTTAGTTTTCCAGGCTTTCCAGAAAGTGTGGAGCCTGCAGATTCATAAGAGATGGAGACAAACATGGCTACAGGTGTCCTCAAACTAAGTCCTGTTGGCGAGCGCCAACTCGCTGTTGACCAGCTCTAGTGCCTGTCTTTCAGTCACTTTGAGGCACTTCACGTCCTGATAAATGATGTCACCTGATGTGTTTGTAGTTAGTTGCTCAGATGTTTTAGTTTTTCTGTGACACAGCTGTTCAGTGATTCAGTCTAGAAGAACATACAGTAGCTTCATTAACTGTTCACCATAATGTTTGTTATTGTTAACACGTATTATTCCCTCTACAGGGCCAGAGAGCCGAGGCTGCGTGCTTCACTGGGCGCCACCCGAGGGCGACGGCTGTCAAATATCTGACACGAAGACAACGGCACTGACAAGCAACACTTCCAGTCATCCGAGCATTGGGTGTGACATCGCAGAGATGGGCTGACCAGCAGACTTTAAGCGCTTCATGTCGAGATGATGTCATGCCTTGGAGGACGCGATCCAGCACCGTCCTGAACGTTCTGGCATCGCGTGCGGCGGCAAGCGGCGGGTCACCAAGTGATGACATCACAGCAGAACGCTCCAGCAAAGTCATCTGAGCGGGGAAACACAAACGAACAAAGTCCAGTAAATCAAACTTCTAAGAGCTTGTCGTGACATAAACAGACTGCTCAGCGTTCGGCGAGAAATTCTGCAAAAATATCAATTTGGGAAAATGATCCAGCTGAGTGTGTGGAGGTAACAACAAGCTGCTGTCAGACTGAGCTCCCCGTTTCACACAGGGCCACCTACATGGCATGCCTTATTAATGAGAAAAAAAAAAAAAACCTTTTTTTTCTCAGCGTGGTTGCCAAATCTAGTCCCAACACACAAAATGTATGTACATAGAGTTTATGCAAAAATGTATGTGTGTGTGTATATATGCACTTCTCTGTGCACGTCAACACCTGTTGCTTCGCGTCTTCTCACTAGGGTTCGACGGATATGTGTCCGATATTGATATTTTTTCAATTTTGTATTTGTAGCAGTTATTAAAATGAATAATTGGGAGCATTTTTACAACAATTATTCCACAAGAGACAGTGTTTCTGCTGTTTTCTTCTCATTACGGTGGGAAAAAAATTAGTATTTACAGCACGAGGCACCAAAACTGTACTGAACAGGCAGGAAACTATCAGGATATTGAATATTTAATATTTATGATCAGTATTGGCACACTGCTATATCAGTCTAACCCTAGTTCTCGCCTCTTTAAAATCCAGGGTTTTTAGTACATCAGGTCACAATCATACAGAGGATTTGGAATCTCACACACACACTCCCAATTATTGTATCAAGCCCCTTTGTTGACGACTTTGTTTACATCCTGTGTTAATATCCGAAGTTTGTTGATTTTAACCAAATAGTTTCTGTTCGTCATTAGATTTGTAAAACATAGGAACTTGACTGAGAACCGACCGATATAAAGAATGTTCTGAAGGGTTTGTTATGTATTTACGTGTGGTTTCCCTCTGTTTCTGTTAGTTTACAGTGTGTGCTTCTACGTCTGTATGAGAGATGGATCATGTCAAAGAGAAACAATCCTCACAACAACCACAACAACCTCACTTCTTGTCACTGCATAAAAAATAAGAACTAGAAATGTTCAGATATTTCAGTTTCTTTAAATATTGTAAATATTTCTAAGTCAAAATCCATGTTTAAAGAATTTAATGGTTATAAATGTTCACTTGGGCAGTTTATTTTCTGAAACAAGTCTATTCCCATATTATAAATAAGAAAACAAGAGTGTTGTTAGTGTTATTAAGTGAGGTTGTGCATATGAGATGAACACACTATTTGAAGACAGTATTCTGGTGGAACTGGTTCAGTATAGGAGTGTTGTTTCTGTTGATCAGGCCCCCAAATTGTTCTTTACTTTAACGGTAATCCCTCATTTTGTGTACAACAGATGAGGAGAAGTAGTCATTGTGATAGCTGCAGTTCAGAGAGAAGCTTTTAGTCCACAATCAATCCTCGTTATGACCAAAACTGAACAGTGAAGTGAAAATGTTACCTTTGCTTTGGCTCAAAAGTGTATAATCATCTGAGTCTTAATTGCTGTTGTAGGACATGACTATTTGCTGGATTTTCTCTTGTAGTTCACATTCAAAGTGCTTTCTGCTGTAGAAAAAGGCCGACATGTTTGTTGAGATTGAGAAGCCAAGTAGCATTTTAATCATCATCTTATACAATCCTTTCCATACGAACAGCTGTGAGCATTGATCTCACCTTTTAGGAGCTCTGATCCTGGATCAGGCAACAGATGTTTCTAAAACCAAAAAATATAAATACATAAATTAACAGACATTGCATATGCATTTTAAAGGATATGGTTAACTTACTAAAAAACCTGCATAAAAATCCCCACACTCCCCACCCCCAGAGTCACATTTAACATGTAATAATGCAGAAATAGATATAAAACTTTTGTTAGTACTAAGTTGAGTTTGGAGTTTCTTAAGCAGTGCTGTGCAGTGAAAAAATGTTTATTTCTGCAGATTAACAACTTAAACAAAATTCCAGTTCTGGGAAATATTTTTGACTTAGCAACATGTGCACAGATTTCAGTAGCAGATGTTCTCTAACATCAGCCCTGGAGCCACTGCACAGATTCACACATTAACAATCAGAAACACGTGCAGAGAAGCTCCAGGGTTGACTTTTTAAATTTTATTTTTACTGTCAGTAAAACTAATCGGTGCTGCCTGTGGTCGCTAGACCAGTTAACTGCTCTGACAGTAAAATTCCCATCATATATGTGTGTAAAGAAATTAACCTGAGTGAAGTGAAACACCACTTTAAACACCAAACTGAACCGGGGTCAGCACTCCTGCACTGTCTGTCCTCTGCATTGTTTAGCACATAATATATAGAATATAGGGAAACAAACCATCCCGCTTCTTCTTTAATAAAATGTTTTTTTTAATTATTAATATGTGTTCTTGTATGTGTTGACTTTTTACTTGAAGCAGTATTGGTGGTGCTGTGCACCTCTGCCTCTGGGCTGATTTGAATTTGCTTTAACTTACTGCCACCTTGTGGTAATAAGTGAAAGATAATAAAAACAGAGAATCAAGATAATTTCCAGGTAATCTTTCCAGAAGAATCTCTAATGAATCTTAGTAGTTGAACACTGATTTTGCTGTAGATCTTCGTCAACTCTTCTAATTTGGAAAGAGTTTTTCAAAAGCAATTGAGACTCCACCTTAAAAAAAAAAACTAAATTAATAAAAATAATAATGTGTTGCAGAGCTATAAAGTTTAGGGGACTGATGAGAGACTGATTAAAAGAAGATGTAATATTATATATATATGTAATATGTAATGTGGCTGAATATCATCAAGAAAACTGAAAGACTGAATGAAGACAAAACATTTGTAATAAACGTACAGCTTTCATAATTATCACTACCATGAAGTGTGACCATTTGAGTTCAGTCACACCCACTCATTTCTTGTATTACACACTGACCTATGCAAGAAGTGAACCACTAGAGGGAGTAACAGCCTCTCTTTTCCACTGTCCTCTCTGCCATCAGACTTCCTGTGTCATCATCCTGGATTTAGATCCTTTGGTATTTGGGACCAGCAATCAAAAAGCCATTTCAATTTCAGTGTCTTTTGTACTTACATTAATTTATTTAACTATTCTGTGCAGCCTCTGTAGTTCAGATGTTTTCGTGGAGCGTTGCTCTTGTTCACTTGTTGGATGCTGGAAGATGAGATGTGAACACAGATCAGTTAGTGATACAGAGAGGAGGGAGAAGAAAGTATCAAAGTCCTGTTACACACACAGTATCGCCATGGCCTCTTTTTCCTGGAGAAATTTGTCCTGTCCGCTTTCATTTCTGTCTCAAAAACCAATTCCTCACTCGTTCAGCCGTTTGATTTTCTGCTGTTTTGTGGATCTGTGTACGTTGTGTATGTGTGTGTACACCTGCGTAAATACCTGTTTATTTGTCCAGAGAGTCATCTCTTCAGGCCTATATCTAACAGCCTCTCATTTTTGTGGATAACACTGAGAAAATTGTCAATTTGGGAAGCCAGAGCAGCAAGAGGCTGAGAGTCCTGCCTGCTGAGCTGGAACAGACAAGACTGCCTGGATCTTCATTTTTTTTCTTCTTCTTTTCTCTCTATCCTCTTCCCTTTCTGTGTGTCTGTGTGTAATGTATCTAAGTGTGTAGGGGTGTTTGTCAGTGCGTTGGTCTATGACATCGAATTGGTTTCTGATCGCTCAAGACATTTCTCCCAGTATTCCCAGCGCCCCTCATGTCATTTTTTCTCAACAGAAATAGCTTTGCACTGCTGACCTTTATATTGAGCCAGACCTCCCCTGACAAACTGACCTGGTATCAGTTCATTTTGCATGAGTCAGTGGTCTTGAGAGTCTTTGACAGCCTTGGACATGTTCACTTGCTCGAAATGCAGGCTCTTCCAGCAGTATATATTTGACAAAAAAGAATTAAACGCTTGCATTTTCTTCCTCTTACCATTCTCATTATTTTCATAGAAGCAATCACTGCCATTCAAATATATTACTATTAAAATACTCAAATTAAAACATTAATTTAAATAGATAGACCAAAGTCTGTGGGCCTCCATCAAGCCACACAGAGCCTCAGTAACACTTCATAAAATGTAAATTATTTCAGATCTCCTACCCCATTCCCCCACCCCCCTCTCTTTCTGTCTAAACCCAACCGGTCGAGGCAGATGGCCGCCCACCTTGAGTCCGGTTCTGCTCGAGGTTTCTGCCTCTTAAAAGGAAGTTTTTCCTTGCCACAGTCGCCTAGTGCTTGCTCATGGTGGGATCTGTTGGGTTTCTCTCTGTAAATTTTATAAGATAAAGAGTACGGTCTAGACCTGCTCTATATGTACAGTGCCTCGAGATAACTTCTGTTGTGAATTGGCGCTATATAAATAAAATTTGACTTGACTTGACTTGAGATCTATGTGTGTCCTCTATGTCTGTGCCCTGGTGCAGTGAACCTCCACTAATTCGTGAGAAACCAATCCAGCTGCCCCTAACAGCCACATCTGCACTTTCAACCAGCCTCAGGGCTCATGGTCACAGAGGTGACAGTGAGGACTTCCTGCCCACTATCACTGAGGACACTGAGGTTATGTGTTTGGCATTTTCTCCAGAAAAGTAGGGATTTTAGGAGCCTTGGGAGAGAAACTATGGATAGTTTTAGTTATATATTTAAATGTAAATGTAAGGCTGACATAATGAATAAATATATTGTATAAATTGTACACTTATAGAAAAATAAAGACAAAGTTGTCTTGGCTAGAGTTTAGTTTGTTGTGTTGAGCTCTTGCTAATTTCCAAACAAATTTTGAGATATGCACAAATGCTAAATTACATGGTACATGAGTGGTAGCCAACTGTCGCCCAAATGTAACAAAGTCAAAAGCAAAGCAGCTGCACCTTGTATCACCCTGATAATAAGTTAATAAGTTTTTAAGTTTTTGACACATTTAAAACAAATAAAATGATATTTTAGGAAATATATTTACTTCCTTACCAAGAGTTGGACGAAAAGATTAATGCCACTCTCACCTACATCCCGGCTACGGCTAGCTTAGCTTAGCACGAGAACTGCGTACCAGGACGCAGCTGTTGCACCTATTTGAGATTAAACCACGCCCACTTCCATATGACGTACGCCTCGACGGAAGCCTCAACTGTTGTGTTCCCATGGAAACCGCACACACGCTGCTCCCGCAAATTGGGACAGCTAATTTATAAAATGTTACATGTTGTTTGTTCCTCACCAAAAGCTTTCCTGGCAAATAACCACTGACAATTTTTTTTTTAAGTTGACATTTGCTTTGGCTCGAGTCAGGCTAGTTGTTTCCCCTGCTTGGCTGCCTTGGTTTAGCTTAGCAGCTAAGCTAAGCCAAGGCAGCCAGCTTTAGCTTCATATTTACTGCACAGAGTGGGATCAGTCTTCTCAACAGTACCACAAAATGTTGACCTATCCTGTTAAGAATTGTTAGATTAATAAGAAGCTTCTACATCAGTGGTGTTGACAGATGTGCCCCCTGTCAGGATCATTAACTTGTTAAGTGAAAACAGGACAGCCAGTTAATTGTGGAGTCTAGTTTTCACAGGACAGCACAGCCCCGTTTCCACAGCAGCAGACTTTATTCAACTCTGTTTGACCCGCTGAAACAAAGCAACAAAAACCAACTGTCACATCCCATCATGCATTTAGCCGTGCTGCAAATGCATGAATGCTAGCTGGAGAATGGTGCGCCATCCTTTCTGTCCTCTCACTGTTCTCCCATTATATTCTCTGTGAATGTCATCAAAGGAAAAGCTGCTTCATTTCTGACTCAAGCGCCCGTCTTCTTTTGTACGACCTTCCAACAGTGTTTTAAGGTGAGACAGAGGGAGAAAAAACTGTGTGTGTGTGTGTGTGTGTGTGTGTGTGTGTTGTCAACCAGGAACAGACATCTGACATTTAATGGCATTTTCTGGCAGCAGGTGTATTTGAGGGAATCTTATGAAAAGGATAAATTCTTGTTACTTCCTCCTATCCCTCTTGTCTCTGTGTTGAGTGCCAACCGTTTTTAGCACAATACAAAAAGCAGAAGCTAATACAGGACCGCTTCACAACAGAGCTGATATGACTTCAGGTTTCTCCTCCTTGAAGGCCGCAATTTGAAAACTTCTGCATTGTGCCTGAGACCTCCACCTCCTTTGTTCACTGTTTGCTTTAACAAGAGTCTTGAGGATATCTGCGCAGCATTAATTGGACATTTGCATTTGTGGGATTTTAATGAGGCTAATTAGGCCAGCAGATCGTATTTAAAGTCTTGATAGTTTTGCCCAGATACAGAACAAGGTGTGAAAACTACTCTCTGCTGTGAATACAATAATTGTCCCCTCATCCAGCCCAAAACTTTTACCTTTTGAAGTGGTTTCCCAGGTTGGAATTTCATTAATTGTGACTGTCCAATTAATTGTGAGACGAACTGAGGCTCTGGGAATAGTTTATGTTGTTATTTGTCCTCTGATTATCATGTTTAGTTTAGTATTCCAAAATTAGACACAGTTTCCACAGTTTCCTGTCAAACCATGGATCTTTGCTGCATGTCGTTCCCCATCTTTCTCATCCCTCATTTCCTGTCAGCTCTCTGTGCTGTTGACTTTATAATAAAGGGCCAGCCTGGACTCTACTGGGCCTGGGAACAGTGATCACAAATAAAGAGAAGTTCAGAGAGTTGTCATGTTTTACAGCATACTAATTATATAGATATAAGAATTAATGTTGCTGTCTTTGATTGGTCTTAATGTGAACATGTCTTTACACGATTACAGTTTTTACCCTTTGCTTCTCTAGTTCGTACTTGCTGCTTCTTGAACATGTTGACACACTGATAAAGAGGCCTTTGTTGGAAATGAATGGCCTCTGTGTAGACTGTTTTTATGTTCAGGTTGATTGCTTTGAGAGCTGAGAAACAATTTTGCTAATTGTTAATAATTGTGTTCTTACATGACTGCTGGATGTTCTCCTGAAGATCTTTAGAGATGGTTTTTAATGCAACAAAGCCTGGTTAGTCCAAACCCATTCCTGTCAGCTCGAGTGTTAGAACTGAACAGTAAACAGAAATGCCTGTATGGTTAATGAACACTTGAAATTATTGCCAAAGACCGCTGACCTCCTCAAACCGTCAAACCTGACAGACAACACAGGAGGAGTCTTGCAGTTGTTGACAGCTGAAATTATTAGGAGTGATGCATTTTAGAGAACGCAGTGAGATTCAAAGGCAAACTATGAAAGGCTGACTCAAGAGGAAACAGGGAAACAAAGATGCAACCAAGAGAGAGGGAGCAGAACAGACACAACTCACAACAGGAGGGTCGGGTTTTAAAAAAAGTCCTCCACCGCCACGTCTCAATCCACGTCTTCTCCCCCCTCTGACTATCTCGTCTCGGCTGCTTTCCACCTTCAAAAACTTGGGCAGGTGAGCTCACTTCAGCTCGGCTCGGATTTCTTGATGTTGCAGCAGCAGGGTTACTTCTTTCTTTTCAGGCTCGTCTCCGCTCCTCTCACCATCCCCACCCCCCCGCATTACCTGACTCCTCCGCACATCCAACATCTTGACAGCTTTGCTCTGTAGTTCCCTATTTTGAATTTTAAGCAAGTCTCACACCCGTACCATCCACCGGCACTCCCGGATTCTTTGAGACATGGGTGTCTCAGCTGTCTCAGCTGCTTCTCTGTCACTTGGAAGAAGCAGTGAAACATTGTCTGATTCTTGCTATATTCACCCAACATGCATTGTGTTAATATAACACCAGTAGACTTGGATGGAAAACCTGGACATCGATTTGTGCAGAATTAGAAAAACTAGACATTTTCTGTTGTAAAATTCAAACCACATCATCTTTCTCACAGTAAAAACACTTTCAGATTTTCATCTTTAATGGTTTCTGCCTCCTCAAGTCCTATTTTATGTGAAAAAGTCAGCACTTGGAGAGGATCAGGCCTCTGCAGGCGGTCAGCACGCATGCAGGAGGGAGTATTCAACACGAGGGACAGACAACGTGTCGACAGTTCCAGCCGAGCTGCCATCGCTCTCTGATCAAATGATTTTCAGCAGTGGATGGTGCTGGAGCTCTGTGGCGTCTGCGGGACAGCAGGGCTGCCCGTCAACATGCTGCAGAGAGACATGACAGTGCAGTCCTGGCTGGAAGCTGTGTCTAATTATGCTCATGGCTGCAGTGCACTGTGGCTACTGTACAAGGTTAGGCTAGAGACTGTAGCCCTCATCTGAGATAAGGCAAAACAGAAAAGTTGTCATAGTGGTGGAAGACACTGATTCTACATCAAGGATGGAAAGACCAACATGTGAGCGGAGCAATATTCCTGGGAATCTGGGGGGGTTATATGGCATCAAAAGGAGTTTACATACTATTACAGACGCATATTAGGCATGCTGAAGTTTTTATGGCTGCTTCTGATAATTTTTTGAAGTGTAAATATCTTCAAATATGAACCTGACATCCTATAGGTTCAGATCTGGCCTAAGAACTTTGCAGGATTTGATCCTCTATCTTTCCTCTGCTGTTACTGATTAAAATACAAGCCACAATATCTTGAAAAATAGACAGTTTGTTCTGCTTTGCAACACTGTCCCACAGGTGTATGTGTTCTTTTAAAGCTGGGGGTTGTTAAGGAGCTCAAATGCGCTTTGTACCGTCTGTCTTCCTTTTGTTTCTCTTATGATGTGAAAACAAGTGAAGATGAAACCACAGTTATTTCATCAGAAATGAAAAATGAAAAACTGCAAATGTTAAAGAAAAAGATAAATTCATTTTAGGTGGAATATGATGAATATATGGAGACAGAATAAATCTAAAATTTAAATAATGGGTTTTAATGGGTATTTTTGGAACAGCACAACATCTGTTTTCCTTTCAAATCCTCCTCCTCCTCTGGAATTGTTCTACCTGCCTTTACAAGGAGCACCGTGTGACATTTTCACTGCCGCTGCCCCCAATGCTGCCCTTTTCCTGCCCGTGGTTTATCAACCATGTGCATGTGGTCATATGGGAATGACGCAGTTTCACTGTTTAAATATTCCAGAGTAAAGTGCACGAGACAAATCATCTTCTGAACTCTCCAGGTGTAATACCTTCAAAAAGGTCATGAAGATGGTCGGGGGAGAGGGGCAGGGGGTGATGGGATGAAAATGTAAATTCTGTATCAAAACTCAGTCTCCTTTTGTACACAGTCAGTCTGAGAATGGCTTTTTGTACAGTACACAGTGAGGTTGAGTGTATAGAAACCACAACACACCAGACAAGCCTCAGCATCTCAAGAGGTATCTGAATAATTTTGATGAGTGAAATCCAGATAATTCAGTGAGGATAGCTGGTAGCACAAGAGCACAAGAGGAAAGGTCATGGAGTGTTCAAAATGATGGCTGGTGATCCTCTGAGGAGCATGAACACCCACAGTAAATTTCATGAAATTCTGATATCTCATACTGGCACTAAAGGAAAGGTCAGAGGTCACCAAATCACCCACCAGACAATGGATATCCAGTGTTAAGCCAATGCGATTTCAGTTACTGAGTGTGACATTTTTGCATCACAAGCCCCCTTGACTACTTTAAAGATATTTATTCAGCTTAGATGGTCAAATGGATTGATGGACACATCAAAGGACGAGCAAAGAATTGTTTATTAGCACACTTGTATTCATGCGCATGCACAAGAGTTCCGGCGTCAGTCATGAGGCCTGATGGGAGAAGCTGTCTGCAGCCTGGAAATGCCACCGTCTCCTCTATTGACAGACAGCAAAAACAGAGGGAGAGCGGGATCGACAGACAGAGGGACGTGGGAGGAAACGGGTGGGTTTGTGTGTTTGTGTCGTTAATGTTTGATTGAACAACTGCTGCATTTTCTTACTCAAGGTAATGAAAACAAGACGACATGTCCTCCTCTGTGTAGTCCAATGTAGTATATATAGATCACATTATGAAACAAAGAACCTAAAATTATCATATGCAACATGTTAAGGTCATTTTAAGACATGAGCTTTCTCTATATGACACTGGGAATAGGCATGTGCATGCATTTGGTAAGTAATTAGTTTACTCAGAAAGGTATTTAGCCTGTGTTTATTCTGTACAGCAGACATTAATTATCACACAGTGAAAACCCGCTGTACATTATTCTGCAGGGATCTAATACAAAGCCTTTGTCTTCACTGCAAGCACATTTATTTCCTGCAAAACTAATGACATTCACATCAGCCTCAGCGGTACGTTAAATTTTGTGCTACTTAAATGTTAGCACGCTAAACTAGGATGGCGACTGGTGCAAACATTTCCTGCTGAACATCAGCATGTCATTGTGAGCATGTTAGCGTACTGATTTTGGTATTTCTGCTGCCATTCACGTCTTATGGTGAAGGATAAGTACAAGCAGCCAAGTCGGGAAAAAGTCAACCTCAAAAATGGGTGTTTCGGTGTGATGTGGTATCTCCCACTTGGTGAAAAGCACTATTGAGAAGTGTCAACAAACCTGCTGCCAAATGGTTGGAAAACCACCATCGCTGGCAGTTACATTTAAACACAGATCTTCACACAAACATAACATAGAATATACAGTCACTTCAAGCATAGATGACAGGATAAAAATCATTCAATTCGTTATAAATGTTGTAAAGAGTCCAGTGTATTAATTTAAGTTCCCAGTTTATCAATATTGCCTTCTCTAGGAAGTGCATAAGAAAAAGCAGTCAAGTCATTTAAATGTGACCTGACGGCACCAAATGTGAAAGTAAAGGCCAGTGGAGGCTGCTGACTGTCTCTCCAATGGCTTCATTTCTTAACTGTAATTACACCAATGTCCTCAAATTAATGAGATCACTTATTGATGTTAAAAGACTGCTGTGGACTCTTTAAAGACCTTTAATTTTGAAGCCATAATGTGATAAATGTACTTCCTAATTTATTGCCTCCCATCTGGTTCATGGACTCACACACACTGACGCCCCCGATTCATCTAACGGTCTTGACAGCAGCTTAACTGAGAGGTCTGCTCGTCAACCAGAGCAGGTTAACAAAGTTTATTTCTTTTTCCCTACCATTTAGAGTAATTGCCATAACAGCTGCCGGCACACACCTGGGCAATTACCTGCATGCGAGTGCTGAAATGGCTGAAATGGCTAAAATGGCTGAGTGGTGGCAGCACCCACGGGTGAAATTGCTGGAAGGCCAGACGTGTCTCACACTGTGATCAACTGACAAAGCTGTCTGACTCATCAGGCTAAAAAGCTTCTCCTAAAAAAAAAGGTTTGTTGTGTGAATAAACACAAAGTGCTCAAAAGGAGGAAGATGCAGCTTTTATTCTGAAAAAACCTGCCTCCTCTACATGTGCATCTGTAAGTAAAGAATGCATCGATTTTCCATTTGAACATCTTGACCTCTCCCCGCATGTGACACACACTCACATGCACACGCACCAATCAAATGTTCTGCTCCATTGCCAGTTGCCAAGGTCACCAAACCTGCGCACCTACCGCTGCCTAAAAGCAAAGAAAAACACTTTATTTTTCTTGCTCTTTGTGCTGCAGTCGCACATTGATCTCTCTGTCTGGCTGACTCTCCGCTCTCTCTGCTCCAGTCCATTTTTCCCACTTCCACACCCGCAAAGAGGCAGACAGAAATAAAGCGGCCTATTCTCAGAAATCTCCAAAGGAAGTGCTCTCTCTCTCTCTTTCTCTCAAACCATGGAGCTGTGGCTTCAAAGCCACTCTCTAAAAAGGGGGGGGGGGGG
Source organism: Lates japonicus (assembly GCA_033238685.1). NCBI lineage: Eukaryota > Metazoa > Chordata > Actinopteri > Centropomidae > Lates > Lates japonicus. The sequence continues at coordinate 1,333,064 of BRZM01000061.1, read as the reverse complement.
GGGGGATAAAACCCGCTCGATATGGCTCCTACGTGGCATAGTGGGGTTGTTTTGTGAATGAACCACCATGCTGAGCTACCTGTTAGACCCAAAGAGCTGCTTCTTTTTACCTTCCTCTTTTCCATTTACACCCATGGTTCTCTACTTACAGTGGAACAAAACCAGTGAAACAGGAACTCTCCCCAGACATTTCGCTTCTCAATTTTGCTGTACTTCGTCATAAAGGTATCATAGTGACATCAACTCAGATTTTCTAAAATCTTGTAATTTTTTCAGCCTTTAGAAACTCATACTTCTTAAGTCCCAATGAGTTATAAAGACATTTGAATCCTCAATTCCACTGTTGACCCTTTGCTATAAGACGAGAATATTAATTTAGTCTCTGTATGATAAATACATATCTATTGTGCCTATTGTCGGGCGATAAAGCCAAAAATGTTATTATTGTTCTATATTGCGATTTAATTGTATGTTGCAATATTGCGATAATTATTGTTATTGTTTTATTGCCCAGCTCTGACTGTCCCCCTGATTTGGACTCCAATTTTAGCTTGAAAAACTGAATTAAACCAAGAAAAAAATGGAAATGAGAAATGGATCACACTGTGGATATACACATGTTTCAGATGTAATAAATGCAGAAATGATTGTTAACTTTATGAACCCCCAGCACTCTGACTAGAATTTGTTTGAGCTTCTTATTAGTGAGTTTAGAGCTGATGAGGCAGCTCAATAATGGAAGACTTGAATATCCCAATTTATAATAGGATATTGGTGTGTGTTTGTCAGATGAGAGCCAGCCAGGGAAATCATATTCATATGAAATGCAATATTTATGAATTCTGATATTGAAGGCTTCTTTCTAACTTCAATATTAAACCTGCAGAGGTGCCCTTCAAATTCTTGTAATAATCCCCTCCTCCTTTTTTCTGTTCTCCCCATCCGTCTAATAATATCACTTACACAAAGATATCCAAACACAAAGCCAGGGCACGTTGAGCCATTTAAAGGAAGGTTTCTTCAGTTTTTCCACCATTAACATACAGTACCTGCAGTAAAATCTGGATGCCATTGTTACACAGTGGCTTCACCTAAATCTGCCTTTTTGATCACTTTTAGTGCTGACTGATTTGAATCTGTGCGGTGGTCAGGCTAAACACGACGCTGCTCCACAGAGACGAGAAGTGACGCAACGGTCTGAAGTGGACGTGATTCTGTGAAAACCACCCTATGACTCATGGCTTTGTGAGCATGTGTGTGTGTGTGTGTGTGTGCCAGCAACAACATGGCTGGGATGTGTGATAAAAACCTAAATCTTGGGGATTGGATGAGTAAATATAACTACTTGAGTGGCGACATGAGGCAGCTTTGTGCTATAATATACTCTGAATGTGCAAAATACTGGGGACATCTTCTTGATATAGAGAAAATATCACACTCCCTGCAGAAATATACAACACAATATTGTTTGTGTGATGTAGGGAAGTGTGGATGCATGTTATATAATTCAGACTTAAACCTGAAAGTTTAGATTTAATGTGCAGAGAGGGACCATGAATGTGAAGAACACTCCTTGCTGCTGGCTCCATATGGAATAATAAAGCAGATTTTCATTGACTCTTTCTGTTCTCCCCATCTCTCTCTGTGTTTCTCAGTCCAGTGCGCCTCATTTGCATGACAGTTGAGAACAATATTGCCAAAGCAGCGAGACAAAGGCCGTCTCTCTCTTTAATTTTGTTCTCTTTTCTCTCTTTCAGCGCCTCTCAGATAATAAAATGTTTCACAGTGCTCAAAGTGTGTTAGACACACTGTTGCTGAAGCTGTGTCCAGAGTAAAACCAGCAAGGGGCTTGATCACATTTATTCATTACACTTTCCTTGATGTTATTGCTGTGAAAATATCATACTGCCAATTAAAAGTTGCATGGATCAGTTTTTATATTAATTATATTATATTATATTAACAGTAAATGTTATGTGATGCAAATGAGGTCACTCATTTACACCCTGAGATTCATCATCAAACTGCAGCATCATGTGGCATTTTAGCCTGTTTTAGCATATTGTTTTGGTTTTACGGCACATGTGCAGTTTCAGTTCAGCCAACATTAAGCTATAATTCAGCAAACAATTCCAAATAAGAGACTGTCTTTACTAGAAAACCAGCATCTTTACCAAAATGAAAATAACACACCCTTAAGTGGTCATATTATACATCATACATGACACTTAAAGACAGTCATACCAACATATTTTGGAACATATAATTATGCAGGGAGTGTTTCTGCTACTGAATCATCATCACATACGTGTCTGGGAAGAAAATGGAATTTAGAAGAGGGAACTAACCACCAGCAGTATAAAAAACATTATCACCATATAAAGTTATTGTGGTGAGAGTGTGATCTGAGAGACGCTAAAATGCTGTGTAGGATAATTCTCTCTGTGTTTGTCACCACAAGCCAAACTGTTCAACTGATCAACTGTTAATATAAAAATATTGATTAGTGCAGCTGTAAGTATGAAACACTAAGGCATTAAATATGGCTGCCAAACACAAACAGGTGAATAGTTTTGAAGGCGTTTCCATAGCAACCAGTGCATTACTTATAAATTCAGTAATACGTGTTATCTGTTTTGTAATTTTCCTCTGTCCAGGCTGGAGGAGATAGATTTGTTTCTTCTCAGTCCAACATCAGTGCACACACACACACACACAGCACACACACACACACAGAGCAGCACTTCCTCCCTCTCCTCTCAGCTATGAAGCTTTCTTGGTTGCCATGGCAGCCAACGAGTATCTCTGGTGCCGGGCAGAAATGGGCTCTGATTGGTTAATCAGTATTCAGACTGTGTGTTTGCTTGACTGGATGCTGCTCTGCTCTACTCAGTGTGTGTGTGTGTGTGTGTCCATCAAATGTCACCTATCACCTCAGAGATAAATTATTCCTTTCTCTCCTCTCCTCTGTCATGTTTCTCTTTCTTCCTCATCCCTTGCCTGTTGTTGTGAAGAAGAGGAAGAAGAAGAAGAGAGAGAGGGAGGAGTGATGAATGGATGGGAGGGCAGTGATGACAGAGGAGAAGAAGAAGAATGGAAGGAGGAGGAGAGACGGAAATGAAGGGGGGGCAAAGGGGAACCGCAAACAGGGAAAAGAGTTTGACCTCTGACCTTCATCAGTACTGTTTAGGTGGTTTAGGTTACCAATGGGCTCCTGATTTTGAATTCTAATGAGACATTTGAACCAAATGTCAGACAAACACACATCAGTACATTCTGTTTTTCATTTTTACAGTCAGACTTTTAGCGTCTTATCATGTTTCACGGCTTAAAAAGAAGAAAATTCCTGGAGAAACACTGAATATTTAGATTTTATTTTCAGTCAAATGGTGATAATGAGACATAGAAGCAGTAATTACAAAAGAGCGGGGGGTTTGATCTTAACCTTTCAGAGAGATTGACAGCAGCCCGGTTTCCATGGCGATATAATGAAACCGCAGACTGCCTTACATAATGCTATTGTTGTGTGAAAACCTCACAGTATCGCTGAATTTTTACGTTTTCGAGCTTCTATTAAAGGCTGGCAAGCTCCTCAGAGGGCCGAGGAAAACTCCTATCACGCATCAGTTCACGAGACCATTAAAAAAAAAAAAAAAAAAAAAAAAAAAAACCAGAGTTGAACGACTGAAAACAACATCTCCCTGCTTTTGCTGCTTTTGTCAGTTTCGCAGTTGTTGACAGTTTGGAGATACAAGGTTTTCACATGAGGGACATTGTGGCTTGAAGTGGCTGAGATGACTATGAAAACCATCTATGACGCATGCCTTTGTGTGCATGTGCACATAGGTTTGTGCGTGTGTGTGTATGTGCATGTGTGTATGTGTGTGTGTATGTGCTAGAGCGCCTGTTGTCTTTGATGATAATGAGGCAGATAGAAACAGGCTCTCAAGTGAGCTCTCAATGCCACCTCAAACACATTGCCAGTGCTATGTGCACGTACATGTGTGTGTGTGTGTGTGTGTGTGAATTTGTGGTAGATAAGAGACCGAAAATCCCAACTCGACGCTGTTTTAATGAAATTAATCAAAAAGACAGGAAATCGAAACATTTTGTGCTACGTGATAACAAAATGTCATTTTGCTCTCCGGCTATAATTGGCTGCTTTTTAATAAGAGATTACTGTTCAGCCATTTTGCTTTGTACATAATGGAGTTTTAGTTTAGCTGGTGGCCAAAGTGATCTCATTGGTTGAGTCAGCCAAACAGGGCAGAAGTGAGGGTCCTTTTGCTCCCTTCTGGAGCTTTTTGATCGTATCACACGGTCTTCATCATCATGTGGGACTGTTCTGTGAAACTACTATTCCCAGTGTCAAGAATGAACTTCAGTTTGAAACTCTGAACAGTCTTGAAGTCTTAAAAATGCATATGGATGACATCATCATCAGTGGATCTGTATCCGTGGAAACTGAGCAAGCTACATGTGCTGATGAAGACCATGTGAAACAGGTGGAAAAAGCTGGTAAGAGGAACTTGAGCGGTGATTGTTTGAAGATCAAAACTGAACTTTGATGTATGGGAACTATATGATTTACTATAAATGAAAATGTGATACATTAAATTCTTGGAAACCAAGAACTCGGCTTAAAGAGGGACCACACAGATTCAGATCCTGTCACTGACTTCATCCATGATCAGTTACATGGTTTAAGATGGATGCTTACACAGTGAAAATGGCTCCAGAGGAAGATATGATAACTCCTGGTTGCTCCATAATAAGGTCTCCACATACAGCATAAAAAATGCATCAAATACATGAACATGGATGAACTACAAATGAGCAGCTGAAGCTCCTCTGAACATCACTTTGCTCATATTAAAGTAGTCTAATTGAATTTGTCTGCAGAGTGATGAATCACACAAGTGCAGCATAATGACAAAGTATGAAAGTTAAAACCCAAATTTATGCAGGAGGCTTCTGATCTCACCACAGCAGAAAACTACAAAGTCTGGATGTCAGTGTGCGCATGATAACGGAACAAATGGCGGAACAAATTACCTAAGATGACAAGGAACGACAGGAGAAATAACTCATATATCAAGCCTATAATCTTAATACTTTAACAAGAATAAAAAAACAACAACTTAGGAAGATCTTTAGTTTGAGTGAGAGGTGAAGCATGCAGCATTTCACTGGATATAATTAAAGTTACACTTCTTTCTAAACCTCTTTCCTGCTAATTAAACACCATGTTGCTCTTCAAAGTACACCTAATTTACATTAAATTTACATATGCGAATTTTAATTACGTTCACCTAATTACAGTATTTGCTGGTTCATCTGTCATTTTTAAAGGAGGCCAGTGTGTGTGTGGGTGTGTGTGAGATGAGTTTCTTCCTGCCTGTCAACCTGTCTGCATGTGTCTGTCTCTCCAGCTCTTGGGATACATGTCTGCCTGATAGTGGAGCTGTGTAATGGTGCCTCCATCATATTCTGCTGTGTGGAAAATGACTTCCCTCTATCTATGTGTCTCTACCTCCAGGGTCCCCCGAAGGCCCTTGGTTTATTGTGTGGCAATTAGTTTGTGGTTATTTAATTAACTATAAATTTGCACTGTGCCTTCTTGCACACAGACATGGTGTGCAGTGGCTTTAAAGCTCAATAGCAATTAAAATATTTTTGTATTTTACCTGTTCTTTTTCTCTGGTCTGGTTTTTTAATGTGGTTTTATTACCTCTATTAATTCACTTAATATTGTGCTTTTATGGTGTGCATTTCGAAAGAAACAAATCAAACTACCACACACTAACACCCGGGGCAGTTGGCACTCCAGCATGCTATTTGGTTTCTGGGGCTCGAGGCAAAATATAATAAGGCTGCTAAGTGTAGCCTGCTGGATGAGAATGAGAATAAATGGATGAGTGAGATGTTGCACAGTAAATTAACCAACGAGTCCAGTCACGCTTCCTTTCTATAAATCCTTTATTCAATATCATTGTTTTTTGTGTGTATACAATGGATTGGACACAAACTGTACAGTGCAGACAAACTGTTTGCATAATATGTATGTAAAGGTAACTGTACATTTACTGACAGACAGAAATCTCCTTTAAAGTTAGCACCAGTTACAGTTTGCTTATGGCTCACGGCTAGCATGGTTTGCACTAAAAAGATGCAACAACATGTCCTCGTCATCTTTACACTGCTAACATGATTATTTCATCTACACACACTGAATCCAAACATATATTGTGTATTATTTAATTTGCTAGGGGAAAATTAAGGAAAATAAAAATACAAACTACACTGGATGGTATACCAAATTAACCGGTGGCAGCACTGAGTGCACTCCAGCAGCACTGGAGTCATCGTGGAAGAAAACCTGCGCCATCATTGTATCAACTTTAATGGCTGAGACCTTTCTCGGCCTGGCTAACTTCTTTTGTTTTGTTAATTTACACCTACTTGACACAGATTTTTTCTACATTAACAATCAGAACGACGACTGCCACCCATCCAGAGAGATACGTAGAATGACTAACCTGGTTTAAGGCTAGCTTCCACCATGTGTTTCTACATCTACCTGCAACCAGGATATCTTCCTGAGCTCTAATCCATCATTAAAAGAAGAAGCAAAGAATATCAAGCAATTACTTGTCCCTGCGTAATATTCATTTCACTGCTCTCAGGAATTAAATATTGATGTGATGCTCTGCCTCCACATTATTCCACGCAAGACATGCGTCAGTGTAACAACGTTAGTGATATGAAGTAATTAGGATTTATTCTTCCTTTGCTCCATTATTTCAATGATGGATTATGTTTTAAAAACAATATGTCTTAGTAGAGCAAATGTAAGATTTGATTGTGTAAATGGGACAAATATCTGAAGTCACTGTGGCATCTCCAGCAGTGCAAACCAGTGACAGAAATGAGCCAGAGGCAAAGTTTTACTGGTGTTATGCTGTAAATGTTTGTTTTGTTTTGATAACATATTTCCTACATTACCACATGCATTAGTCCCCCGTCATCTTTCGTCTTTTAAAAACCATGCAACAAGTGGGAAAACAGTCCAAACAGAGAGAGGAGGTGGAGGAGGTGGGGGGTTGTGTAGGAGAGAAGAGGAGGTGGGAATAAGTTCTCTGGCTGCATGATTACAAAACGAGCAGAGCGAAAGCTAGCATAGTTACAGTGAACAGAAGATTGGGGATCAAAGGATAATTGAAAAGTAAAATAGGATGAAGAGTGTGTGTGTGTGTGTGTGTGTGTGTGGGATGAGGGTGTTCAGAGAAAGAAACAGCTGGGAGGAGAGTGCGTTTACTGTCTCGTTTCAGATTCAGATGTAATAAGGCTTTCTTTTGTAAGAGGAATAAAGCGGAACAGGGAGGGAGAAAGAGATGGCAAAGAAAGAAAACCTGAGGGAGACAAAGCTACGTCATGGGTACAGTGCTAACCATTACATGTCCTTGTGTCTCTAAAGTGCACCTGTGGTCAGGTCACAAAAGCCTTCTTGTCCTATTAGGTCTCATCTTGGGTCCATTTTGTGCCTCAGCTACAGTTCATGCAGGACAAAGTAAGATGGCTACATGTGTACCTGCCATGAAAACATGAGTGGTACTCGTATGTGGAAATTAAAAGTGACCCAGGTTGTCGTGATTGCTCACTTCTAATTAAATCAGCTGCTCTCTTCCTGCGCAGAGCCCCGCTGTTAGATATCTCATAATTGTAGCCCTGGTACCTGGCTAACCACTAGTGAGGGAGAAATCTCTCAGGAGACGCTGACAGTAATTGCGCCGTTGTTGTTTGAACCAGGAACTATGATTACGAGCCTGGAAACGCTATTGTAGCAGTGTCTTTGGTCAGTCGCCAGGAAACCAGGCCATTTTTCTCTGGCCTCGACCATAATTAATTCTTGAGCATGTGCCACGGATCTTCAATAGCTGCTTTCACAGGATGTGAACCCTTCTGCTAACCTAACAAGCAGGGCCTCTCCGAACTGAGGAGGATTCGGTTCCTATTCGTCTGCCAGCAGTGTCAGACAAATTAGCTGCTTGATAATCATTCAGTGGAAAGCAGTGGCTGTCCCAGAGTCTTGTTAGCGACTGTATGTCTAAATGGCTGCTCAGGCAAGTACAAAAACATTGTCCTCCGTACTGTCATTAAAGTGGCTTCTTGGAAAGGTTCTGCTGAGACACAGGCAGTCGAGACAACACAGGATGCGTTGAAAAATAACTTTACAGACCTGATTGTCTGGGTTTATTATTATATTTTTTTAGCTTTTTGTTAGTAGCACAACAAATAGTCGATAAATGTTACATCCACATTTCTTTGACGTGAGACAAGCACAACACCGGTCAAAAGACGACTTCTTCACCAGCACCACCATCCCACTTCTGCTCTTAAGAGTAACATCAGACAGGACTGAGCCGAAGTTTAAAACGACTTTGAGAATTTGGAAAATCTTGTGTAAACTCTGCTGGATTCCAGTAGCGTTTAGCATAAATCTACAGCTGCCCCTGGATCTAACATCTTGAGCTTGGCTGGGGATGAGAGGCACTCACATAGCTAGAACTAATCAGCAAATATAACACTTTCTGATAAACCGACAGCAGCGACACAGTTCACGTATACTTGTGGATTTTCAGTATGAAGATACATTAAAATGCTAAACTCTGATCTCTCTTGAATCTGTTTTTTTTTTTTTTTACTCCTTTGTATTCAGTAGTCTCCTTCAAAACAGTACTGAAAGGCCACAAGATAACACCAGCATGAGCACATTAGACTGGATAAGTTCATGTAATGTAAGCTGGTCAGCTACACATATTTGAAGACGGAGGCAAGTAACAGCTAATGAGATCAGAGGAGAGAAGAATGTGGCGTATGCGGGGGGGGATCTGAGAAATGACAATTAGAAACACTGTGAGCTGTCTAGTATTTTCACAGTCTGTTCTGTCATGGAGTGCATCCTCGGTACGACACGGCAGGACAACATTTAACACGTTAGAGCGGCTTGGCTCGTGTGCAGCAGTGCAGGGTTTCACCTGCTACGCGGACACGAGCCGGACCTGTTGCCGAGGCTGCTGGGAGGGAGGGGGGTGGGGGGTTTGCAGCTGATCTTGGCTGGTGCTTGTTTGATGTCGGAACAACTGCAAGGATTAATCGTGCGGCCTTGATTTTTGTCGGGTTGCTTGCTTTGTCTTGTTGTTTCTTTGTAGTTGTGGTAATGTCAGTGGAGGTCATTCATCTTCAGCAAATGAGACAGTGTTTCAAAGATCTCATTAAAATGCAAAGAGGTTATTGTGCCCAAAATTGGGATTCAAAGCGAGAGAGATGCACAGTTTCTGTTTCGTAATGAATATATTCGTAAGCATGTGTCTGCCTCATTGTCACTGACACTAATATGAAGCATGGGATCACAGTATTAATATCTCCTCAGCGATACAACGGGCTACTGGTGTAACTTCTTGAGGAGTTAATTGGCGTCTAGACTTGCCATCAAAGAAAGACGAGTAAACAGAAAGCCCGGGTGTCGAACAGGATTCAAGTCCAGAACAGATTGGTGCCATGTTGACTGTCACAGTGAGAGGACGAAGCATGGGAATCTGTTTGGTTTAATTTCATTTGATTTTCTGCCTCGTAGTTTCACTCAAAGCCATATTTCAGTATTTTGTGTGATGACAACTTTTTTTTAACACTATAATCAATGTGTGCCTTTTGTTTTTTGGTGGTTTTCTAATACTTTTAAAGTAACCTAAACTAATTTAAAGCCACTATGTGAAGACTTTTTATGTGATTACAGCATTATTCAAATTACAGACCACAGTCCAGCGGGAAATCCTATCGTGCATAAATTCATTTAAACAAAAAAGAAAAAAAAAAAAGGGACCCGTGCACCCATCCATTTAGACCCAAGAATAATTAGAGCCAGTCCTGCAGAGTGAACGCCAATGCTGGCAGCAGCAGCACGATGGGCCACCTAGCCACAGTCAGAAAAGTGTTAAAGTACATGTCATTTTTCCAGCACTTCACAGTTAACACTCCCAGTTTTGTGCCAAAAAAAACACTCCTCCATTTTTCACCTGCCATGATTATGCCTGTGATCACAGCTGATAACAAGTTTGCCTGGATCCAGTTGAGTATTGGACGTGTTGACACAGAGACCTGAGAGCAGTGGTGGAAAGTAACCATTTCCTCAAGTATTGAACTTAAGGACATTTTGAGGCACTTGCACTTGACTGAAGTATTTTCATTTTCTGCCACTTTATACTTCTGTGTCTGCATTTCAGAGGGAAATCTTGTACTTTTTACTCCATTAGATTTAACCAGTGGTTCCCTCTGTACGTCTATGAATTGTTAACACCTGCACCAAAGAATGACTTCCCTCTTTAAACTCTAACACTGTCTGAGGTCCAACAAGGTCACATCCTCTTTATGTTATGATCTCTCACATTGATCCTGTGACCCTTTGGAGGGGCCTGACCCCCATATTTGAAACCACTGGAATAAACTATTGATTGTATATTAAGCTGGCTGAGCCTAAATCAGCCACAACTACTAACACTAAAATGGTACTTATACATGGATAAATGAGTATTAAAAATCTAATAATGTCATGTATGATAATATCTCAGTGTCAGGGGCTGTTTTTCTGTGGAATGAGTATTTTTTACTTTCTATTCTTTCCATATATTTAGCTGATAATACGTTTGTACTTTTGCATGAGTGGGATGTTGAATGAAGGACTTTCACTTGTACTGGAGTGCTTTTACACTATTAGTTACGTCTTCCACCACTGTAACAGGACCTCACCCAACCAGATTAGACTGGGTCTCGGCTCCTCCAGTGCCTGGGTCCGAGTCTGATCTATGCGTGCCTTTTTTGAAAGTAGCACTGGGTAGTAAAGTCGGACATGTTCAAAATCTACACATAGTGGCTTTAACACCATTTACCCTGTTAACTAATACCCTCATTCCTACCTTTCATTTCAAGTACTTGGGAAAGGAGCAGAGATTAAAAGTACTACTGCGTTCTGACCTTTCTTGAGGTTTGACCTATGATAAACCTCAGTCTACAATATCTGCTACTCCATGTAAACACTGACTGCTACCATGCTGTTCGGACACCAGCATGCCTCCTATACCCTCCCTGCTGCTACAAACGGGGAATTTGTGTAAATCTTTCTGGTTTCAGCTACGCACCAGTCTGAAACGACTGATCCCCTCCTCTCCTGAGCTACACGTGTCAGCGATGTGGAAATCATAGCGTTCATAAAGTGAAAGAAAAGAAGCTGTCAGACAGAGAGGTAGAAACTAAAATCTGTTTTGTGTCTGTACAACAATGCAGCTCGATAATCACTAGTGCTTTGTGTGTGCCAGAATAACCACCTAACAAATAGATAATAAAGGAATACTGAAAAGACAAACATGCTTTAAGCTATGTGGTCTCAAATAAGAGCTCTCTCGTTATAACAGATATATAGTGTGATCAAAATTAGAGACAGGTCAGCAGGTTTGTTTGCCTTGTATGTAATGCACAGGGCCACTTTCAAGTACATTTCATTGTAAGCTTAGCACAGAATGTCCTGTGCCAAACCTTAATTGATCGATGACTAAGCACCCTCTGAATCATCAGTGTTTGGTGTTTAAAGTGGTCTCCTTAGCCCAATGTTTGCGGATGTTTTTAATCTGCTTTTTATTTACTCAAAGATCGAATCCAAGTGGTCGATTTTGCGGTAGGAGTTGTGCACATATATATATGTGTGTGTGTGTCTGTAGCCACGAGCGAGCAAGCATACCTGGCAACAGAAAACAGTACTATCAGGAGAGGAAAACAGGGCCTCATTCTTACAGATTGTCACAGAAAAATACCGGTGAGGACGACATTTTTTTCCGCTTTTTTTGTTTTGTTTTGTTTTTATGAAGTCATTTTGTCTCCAATATGAGGGCATGCCACTGTCCCAGTTCCAAAATATCTGGCTGGCACTGGCCTGTCTTCTTCCTCCGCTTTCCCCCCGCCACCAGCCCCAGCGCTGTGTCCCTCTGGCCCTGCCCCTCAACACCTGATCCGTCCAATAGGGAGAGAGGTGAGGCGGGACGTGCGGGCCCCACTGCTGACCAGTCAGAACTTGAGCTGTCGTTTGTTTTGTTACCTTTCGTTGTAGATTTGTTTTTTTGTGTTTTTTTTGTTGAGAGCGCAGCAGTGGGGCGAGTCTCTGGCTTTTCCTGGCCTCCTGTCGGCCAGAGGAGGGTAAAAAGGGGGCGGGGGCGGGGTTATGTCTCCTCCTTGTCGGGTTTGTTGACTGGTTTGCCGCCATTCATGACCACTGGTTCGCTGGTTGTGCTTTTGGAAGGCGGGCCCCCGGCGAGTTTAGGCACCGCCTCCCCTACATCGTGCAACGAAGGCTCTCGGTACATCGCAACTGGAGGGGCGGAGGGAGAAAAGAGGGTGAATGAGCAAAGGAAATAAAAGAGATATATGAATACAACCCTGATTTGTGTGCGTATTAATGTACAGTGTTACCTTCTATAGGTTTAGGCAGGAAGTGTGCAGCTGGTTTGGTCTTTTTGACCCTGTTGCCCTTCATGGCCTGTCCCTCTTTATTGAGGCCCAGAAACCAGGCCCGGCCCGACTCCTTCTGTCTGTAGAGCATAGAGCTGTAGATCACATAGTAGTTCTCGAACACTGACTCCTTAAACTTACACTCTGCTGTAAACAGTTCCTGAGGACAAAGAGAGACAGAGACAAAAAGAAATATTAGTCATATTATTTAACTGCAGCTGCAAATGTGGTAATTAGTAACTCAGGTTTTGTTTAACCTGGATCTAATTTTTCCATGTTTTTGGGTGTAAATGATTGTATTTTTGCAGAAATGAAAAACACTCGGTATTTAAACCATTATGAGAAAACACTCAGAGACTGATGAAATAGTTTCAGGTATATTAGCAGCTCTACTGGACACTGTGACCACCTATTCAGTGGGGAAAAAAACTTGTGAATGACTTCATTTACAGAATACATTAATGAATAAAAGACACATTACATTACATTTTATACATTAATTAGGGTTTTCAGGCTGCCAATGCATGACTGTTACATTGGCAGCATTTCTAAATCAATTCTCAGTTGTAACACTTAAATAGTTTGCTGTTAGCTGATATATTCTTATGTGACTTGTAAGTATTGATGTTGTATTGGTCTCAGAAATCCATGTTAGTTCACGTTCACCCATTAAACCTGTTGACCATACACAGGACTGGAGTGATTTCTCTGGTCTGACGTCTCATATAAAAAATAATCAAACCATATTGACCAGACACAGACAGGGAGGAGCAGCACACACACTGAATGATGTAGTGCTCTAACCCGTGTCGTTCTCCCCCGACACTCACTCACACAAATAACAAACTAAACAGATGAAAAAAGAAAAAGCAGATTGATTCTGGTGACACAAAGCCCCAAAGATCTCACCCTCCCACCCACATCTGCTTCGCTGTTATGTGTCAAAACTCTTTTTCCATGGGTGCCGGCGCCTCCAGCGGAGCATATTTCAGCACAGAAACAAGGTGTTATTCTTACTGGGAGAAAAATCTGTCTCTCCCCGGTGTCCGCTTGCACTACTGAGTCACAGCGAGTATAAAAGGCAGCCTGACATAAAACATTCTTCTCTCGGGGAGGTCAGAAATCAGGCAGTCTGAGGAGTCAGACACATCTAAAAGCTGAGGTCAATGACATATAATTTCAAGTGGGAAGTTTCCACTGTTTTTTTATATGATGTGAATGCAGCACGAAATCAGTCGGGGATTGAAAGCTTTATCATTAGGGCTGCAACTAATGATTATTTTCATCATCAATAAATGTTTAATCACTAGTTTAGTCAGTAAAATGTGATGTCTTAAAATTGCTTCCAAAATAAAATATTTTGCTTTTTTTGTCCTGATAAATTAATAGATTATTTTCTGCCTGTCATCTCATCAGTTAAAGGAGTAAGTTTTTAGGCTTGTAGGCATTCAAGTGTCCTCATTAAGCCAGGAGCAGACAGTAAGTGCAATACATTGTTATTTCCTCTTAATATTTGGATAAAGCTAAATTAAACTTTAATAAGCCTTGTGGGGAAATTGGATTATTTTTCAGCCATTATACCAAAACACAAGCAATAATTACAGCACTAAGATTACGTGGCAATATATGAAGGCAAAGGCAAAATGATCACAGTGAACTACTGTATGTACAATGGTAATATTAAAACAGTACATACTGTAGAGAAGGATATATATAGAGATATCTATAGGATCTATTAAATAAATAACTAGAGAATATCACTGGTTTTCAAATTGGATTGGGTTTAAGGTTCCCAAAAATGCTAAATATAGTTGAAATTCAAAATAATTTAAAGCTGCATCTATTTTTTTTTCCATTTAGGAATAGAAGAAGATGAAAACACATCCTCCTACATGTTATCACCTTATAAACATGATCACAAATGGTCGCCTCCTTCCACATCCAGCACATGGTTTGATCCTCATCACTTCCTCTTCAGCTGTTGGATGTTTACATTTTCTTCACAGTCTAGTCTTTAACTTTGTGTAGGATTCAGTAAATGGCAGGTAATGGCATTATTTAACCATTTCAGGCTGAAAGCAGTCAACTGAAAACTAAAACAATGACCTAAAAGAGGCTAGACCTGGAAGGAACTGCTGAGTTGTTGGTAATTCTCTGTGGGTTTGTCACTATGGGCAGCACCTTTCCCATTACACAAACTCATTGATCCTTTTATTAATATAAAATATTGATTAATGCAGCTTTAACTAGCCCTGTTGTAATTTCTCTTGTAATGTAATCAAAGCATTTATTTCATTTCCTATTGCATGACAAGAATCTCTTGGGGCAATATTTTTTTATCAAACACACATTTCATAAATTAACTCTCATGATCTTTTAGCATACAATAACGCACACGTTTCCTCATTGAGACATCTGCCGAGGAAATGAAAAGTAATAGTGTTAATAAACTACTCCTCATATGGCTGAGGATGCGCCTGCCAAACCCAAACAATCACCCCCAAGGTCCCCAGACCCCAGATTGGGAAGTGTTTGTCTAGACCGTCTCTTATTGGTTGTTGTGGGCCTCTTGCCAGAGCCACAGACACATTGTCATTCAGCTCAGGTCTGTCGGTCCGAGTCTCATAGCAACATGAGGAAGAGAGGCGACACTGTAGCCGTGGCAACCAACCAGCGCTGAGAGGGAGGGGTCAGCGAGTGGGTGGGTGTGTGTGCGTTAAGGGAGGTAGGGGTGCAAAAACGAGAGAAACACACGCACACACAAGCGCTTGCATAGGTTATTTAACATATAATGTGCTATATCTCATTCTCTACCACATCCACTCATGGTAACATAGGAAGACACTTAATAAAGATGGGGCTGGGTGGCACTAATACGCAGCTGCGAGGGATCAGACACTGGCAGACACACAAGACACACACTTGTGGCTCTAGGGGATGAATGGAGGGAGGTGCAGGAGGGCTCGCTGGGATATGAAATGTGACTAAATGATTGGTTGGCAACAAAAAAAGACAGGTGATAATGAATGAATGCTCTATTTATTGGCAATGTCAAACAAATACACACCCACAAATCAAACGTTGGCCATGGTTGCTCTCGGTAGAGCTCAATGTTTTTCATTCCTGGATTAAATTAACTTAATAATATATATATTTAGTCTTGACCTGCACCCCAGATTCATTATTCATTTGTTAAGGAGGGTGATCTTTGCTGGCGTGCAGAGACCGGTGCCAGACACTTATTAATGTTGGTCAGCGAGGTCATACATCATTTAATGCTGCTTTTAAAATAAAAGATGTTTGATGTCTCGTCTGAGGCAGCAACGTTTCTCTTTCTCGTTTTCTCTCCCCTCCACCGACTGAATTCGGAGAGAGGGGAAAAAGTGAACTGTAAGAATTACTTCAGATGAAAACCTCACAGCCATACAGGTGAGTCATTTTAACCACACTGCCTGCCTGAATGTGTTTCTGTCGTCATCTCTAAATAGCCATGTTCACGAGCTGCCCACAGAAAGAAGACAGGGAGAAAGAATGAATGAAAGAAACGGAGGGTGGGGTGGAGTTGGCGGGTTGGAGGGTGGGGGGGTAGGGGGTTGGAAATTGGGACATGAAGGAGAGAAGAGAGAATAAATCACCCAGTGAGGAGGACGACGCCTCCTGATTGGAAAAACAGCAGGGGATTCTCTCTCTCTCTCCCCCCCTTCTCTTATCTTTGTGTTTCTCTCATCGCTCTTCTTTTTTTCCTCTCGCTCTGTCATTTCTCGGCGCTCTGCAGAGATTTAGTGGAAGTGAACGTGCTGCACACATGCGTGCACATCGCTGTCTTTTGAACCGCATACATGCACGCATGCTAGGCTGAATAGGTACAGCCATCATCAGACAGAGAGACGAGCCCATTAACATGTGAAATATCCTTCTTCAAAACAGGCTAAATTGATACAGGCAGCGCTTTGTCCCTCGTCCATTAAGGACCTAAAAATAAAGAACTCAAAAACAGAGTGGGAAAAGCAATCTCAACTCTTGGCACAGCACAAGCCTGCACTAATAACAAAACTTGGCAACCAGCTGCCCAGTGCTACCACAGCTTGACTGCTGCCCACTGGGAGCTTCCCAGTTGAAACACATTCACAGTATAACAATGAACTATTGTGAATAATAACTGTTGCAGTGTATTTTCTGTGGTCTTTTGTAATTTACCAAAGCCTTTAATCCACAGGCAATCAGGAGCATGTCTTGTTGAAGGGGGCCTGGATGAGTGGCATCAAACACGCTGTGAAGGAGGGCAGAGTGTTCAGGCTGGTGACCCCGGTATAACCAGGGCAGCTGCTGAATGACTGTGAGGCCACGGGTCCTCCCTTCAGCATCTGACTCAGGCTAAAGACGGACTGTCTGATTGACTGACTGATACTTAACAGGTTGCTGCTAGGCCACAGCTGACGTCCACCTCCTCAGAACTGCTTGTGTTTTCTCCTACAAGTTTCTGATGCTGTTGGAGACAGTTGATAAGAGTGACAGACTGAAGGAAGCTCAGTAATCAACACAGCTAACGAAGCCATTTCAACTGTCCTCGCTGGTTGTTGCAATTGACTTTCCCTGCTCTCTTTCTCTTGTACTGTAGTCTCAAACCTCCTATGCTAATTAAATGAAAATGCTATTATTTCCAGGTATATAATTAAAGCTAAAGCACCTTCAGAGGTCAGCATCACAAGATCCCAAATATCCAACAAATCCTCACAACTAAACAACAAAATACATCATTTGTTACTGCCTCCCAAAACCACCCATATGAGTGTTTGATTTATTACCAGGTCGACATTTTTGGTCACTGCCGCCCAAACTCTAAACATAAAAATAGGACAAATCCTGTTGTTTTTCTCCTCAGTGCAGCTTCAGACTTTCCCTTAGTTTGTTAAGGAGCTGGCTCCTGATGCCTGGCTAGCACTAACAGTCTTTATCTCACTTCTAATTGGTGGAAAATCTTAAAATACTGTCAAGTTTGTTTTTTTTTTTTTTTGCTGGAGCTATAAAGATGAACAAACCGAAAATTAACATGTCAGACAAACAGTGTATTATTTTCAGTCTGGGTCATGCTACATAGAAGAAATTATCTGCTCTCATCAGATCTGTAATTTTTCACTGCTTGTTTTATTACCAGAGCTGGATAATATGGTTGAAATGAATATAACAATATTAAGAAAATATCACAAACTGATATTTAGTCAAATCAGCTGTGTGTCAGACAAACCTCTTCATTAATATTTGCTTGGGATCATTAATTCCAGCTACATTTTGTGAAACAATAACACACTGAGATTTTTTTTTTAATTAAAAGCTACATAAAATATTTAACTATTGAAAATTATGACTTTGCAGTTTTATTATTCATAAATATGGGGAGGTATCATTAGATTTTATTCCCCCTGATTTTAAAGTGGAGGTGCAGTTGCTCTACTTGTAACATTGCTTTACTTAATGTGACTAAGCTCAAGGAAGTTGTTTTTCATCCCAATGCGTATGTATATGTGTGTGCGCTTGCTCGCGTGTGTGTCTGTTTGTGTGCACTGCTCAGCGAGTGGGTGTGTTTGTTTCCAACACCAGTTATTATCACAGCGCTAATTACCCAGGGGGATTGTGGGTAAACAAATCATTCTAAAGAAAAGAAGCCCACAGAGAAGAAGGGAGAGGAGGAGTGGAAAGAAAAGTGTTAGAACACGAAAACAAAAGAGTAGAGAGCGTGGTTAGAGAGGGGGATATGAAAGGATGTCCTCCAGCCCAGACAGACTGAATCATCTGACTCCGATCGCAGAGTCGCTCTCAGCGTGTCAGGAAGCACCACAGTGTTCCTCACAACCACTTCAGACTTGCACACCTGATCCAATTACACCGTTATGAAAATGTGTGGCTGTTAATTGGATCAGGTGTGTTGGAGCTGGGGCAACAACTCACAGCACAGGTACACTTTGAGGACTGATGCCTTTTATTAGCTACATTTTATGCATGTAGACACAGAGAAAGAGGTTCTGTGTCATGCACAACATCACATGACAGTTAAATTACTCAAATTACTGTCCAGTTTATAAAATCACTCTCTGTAAATTGCACAGTTATATGCTAGGAATGTGCTTGCAGAATGATGTTGGATTGGATTGGAGCAAAAGTTGAGCCAGGTCCAGGTTTGTTTTTTTGCCAGATGACCCTGAGTTTTTATAGCTGGACTCTCTCTCTCAGTATCCACTGCTCTGCCAACTAGAGGTCGTCATGGGCCCACTCAGTTCGGAGGAGCAGAGACTCGGCCTGAGACCCGAGTCAGACCAGGTCCTAATTATACTCTAATCAAGTCAGCGTCAACTTATCACAGCTAGAGAAAATACTCAGCTGAAGATGAATTTGTGGACATTTGTTGGGTTTGGGTAGGTTTCCCATGGTTGTATTTCTGAAGATCTCTACAGCCAACACTACGGGCTCAGTGCAGTGAATGAAGGGTCTGTGTTATTTGTGCTAATGATGGATTAAACATGGCTGGGGCCTGTTTACACGACAATAGTTTCTGGATAAAATGGTAAACGCTTGTTGCAGTTTGACCTTTTGTTCATCTCTCAATGGCATTTTGGGGACCTGAAAATGCTAACTTTTGAAACTGGGTTCCAGAGTGTAATCTTTTGACAACGCCACTCTTACTGTCGATGTGTAAACTGACAATGCACAGCTCTTATAAAAACTGTGACGACGCTGCCCCACCTCACGCTAACAGCTAGGCGCAAATAGAAGAACACCAACAACAACGGCGGACTATTGAGCTGTGTTTGTGCTGCAGACTCATCACGTTACATCGCCATCTACTGGCCTGGCTGCACACTACTGCATTTTCAATCATTTCTGCAGATCAGTATGAAGATCGATATCACAGAGTTGTCGTGTGAACGCGGAACTTTCTGTTTTTAGCAAAGCTTTTGTGATGTAAACAGGGCCTAAGATGGTCAATTAACCAGCTGATACCATCACAGTATGATGCAACAAGTTAGTGACAGAAAGTCAGGAAGCTCGGTTTGTAGATGTTTTGAGTTTGTGGGTTTTGTGTTGATGCATCAATTATTATGTCAAGTACTGACATTAGTAAACCACAGTCTGAAGTGCTTAACAAAAGGTGCTGACTGTGATTCATTAGAAGGAGGCTACACAGACACCAGTGATGAAAGAAACATCACCAGTGGATGATAATTTTGTC
Organism: Lates japonicus; assembly: GCA_033238685.1. NCBI lineage: Eukaryota > Metazoa > Chordata > Actinopteri > Centropomidae > Lates > Lates japonicus. The sequence goes on along the minus strand of BRZM01000061.1, from coordinate 1,313,284 downwards.
CAAATGTTCAAACCTTCTGAGTGTGATGTCTGTCCTGTGGTACTTCAATGCCGTGATTCACAGTGCGGTGTCTTTGAAAAGGCTCTGCAGCTCACCAGTAACTAATTCATTCTCGTCACCAGAAAATGTGTGTGTGTGTGTGTGTGTGTCATGACTCACATGGCTAACATTTACTCTCTCTGCCACTCCTCTTCCTTCTCATCTTTCTGGATGTAGACATCACAGGACTCACTCTGTCTGAGTGCTGTGTTATGAATGGAAGCACACTCCTACATACACAGACGTGTGCCAGACACACACACACACACACATGCATGCACAGACACGGTACATATAGCACATACACGCACACACATCCCTATCTGTCCTGTTGTAAGAAAACACGCTGTAGGTCAGAAAAAGAGGAAAATGGAAGGACAGATCCACAATGTAGAAAAATAATGGAATGATTAATCGAATTTGATTGGTTGACAGTTGTAGATTTGACTGCAGGCTATTTGCAGACTCTACAGTGCTTAGAGATGTTCCTGCAACCTGAAGTTACCTGGATTTTAAAGGGAAGAGTAGAGAGAGGAGATAAATAGGAGAGAAACAAGAGCAAACAAGGGGATGAAAGAGATCGAGGTGGACTTGAACTTTACGGTGTTGGCTCCTGATCTTCCAGCAGACAGACTGGGCCTCTAACAGTCCGACTCAGGGAGGAGCTGGCACAGAGGAATACATTTCCATTTCCCTAATCTTGGCTGGTGGAGGCCAGCACTATTCAGATTTAAAATACAGGGATTTTGGGGCTACTGTTGTATTGATTTAGCCTCGGTCATGATCCGATACATCTCATGACCGCTCCACACTATTTAACCGCCAGCATCCATTAAAACATTGTAAAAGAAAAGCCTTCTGAAGCTCTATAATAATGTTCATTTACATTATTTTCTCCTTTGTCTCATTTTATTCTGGTTAGCAGTAGAGGGAGGTAAGGAAAACAGTGTGTTAAAGGAAACGTAGAAAGTTTTACTGAAAAAAAGTCCACTTCTTCCTTCACCTCTCAGCTGACATCCTGACACCTACACCTACCCAACAACCCTGACACACACATATGTAATATTAACGGTGTATACTCCACACTTTTTTGCACATTAACACACACCGCGTTTCTATCTGCACACACACACACACACACACACACACAGAGAGTCCCAACTATCAGCACTTTTTTTTTCCCACTTTCCCCAGCATGCTCCATAATTATCATTACATAGCAGCTCATTGCACACTGTGCCATCTGTTAGTTGCACGCACGACGCTTCATTTAAATCATACAAGATTCACCGCACGTACACGCAAAACTGACATACTGCCAGATGCTTTAGATCTGGGATTAATAAGACAGTCTCACTATGTATAACTAAGTTTGGCAGTATATCACAATTTGCAATAAGAGGATAAAGGATCTCAGTGAGTGCAGAGGAGAAAATTAACTAGTTTGCTGCACAGAGAATGCAACTATAATAGAAATGGCCCAACATAACATGAGGAGACAGGGTGTGTATAAATTAATATCACAATTAAACATTATCTTGATAGTAACATGGAGGTGCGAAGAAAACACCATAACTGTGTATCTTCTTCAGAAATATGTATATTAGAAGTTTGAAACAATTGATTAGTATTTTGATCATCACTAATCAATTATTGCAACAATAGCTGGGTCCTATCAAGTGTGAGGGTTTGCAGCTTTTTATATCTTATATTATTGTTCTAAGTTTTCAAACACTTAAACACATCACCTTGAGCTTTGAAAATGTATACATTTTTTCACTTTTCTGACTTTTCTAGAGGAAATGATTGATCTACACAAATTGAGCTATCAATAACTATAAACTATGCAAGATCTCATATCAGGTCAAACCTTTATAAGATTCATCTTGTTAATATTCATTCAGAGATGAGATATTTGAGCCCCCGACATCTCAAAGAGAATTTTTTGCTCAGAAATGTAACCCGGCTGGTTTCAGTGTTCAGGCGTATTATATTATTTACTGGTTCTGAAATACAACATAGGCTGTGAAGTCATGAACTGCTCGTGAATGACAGTGTGGCATTCGAGATTTACAAATTGAATGTTTATTTTTTCCGGCTCACCAGCTTATTAAAACACTGAATTGCATCATGACATGCAACTTCAACCATTAGATACAGACACAAAATAGAATCTACCACTGAAAACATTGTACACACATTTTCTACACAATGTTCAGTCCATCATGTTCTGATTAATGATTATGGTAGCCACAGTGTGCTTTAAACGCCTACCAACTGATTTCTGCTAATACAGGATCACGTTTATGTGTTTTCATTTCATTCAGGTCATCTGAGAGCGGAGACGCTTCAGTTGCCATCAACTTCCTGACAACTAACCTGGGAGGATAGATCTTCCAAACTGTGTCTCAGCCTGTGTGGAGGAACCTGGACCCAACCAATCATAAAAATACACAAAGGTAAAACGCCAGCGCCTGCTGTTCAGACCAGAGAAACAAACTGTAGCGATAACACCTCGTGAATGTTTAATGGAGTATCACTTCAGGCGCGACGGCACTGTCCTCACTTTATTAATAATTACAACACACTGCCACACTTGCCAGGACCTTTGCAGCAGCTAATTAAATATCAAGCAGCTCTGACATCATGATAAATTTGACCTGCTGTATGTACTCATATTTGTTATCATGTAGCTGCCTGTGCATCAGTCACGGAGCTGGAGCTCGATCAAACATCCACACTTTGACTCGACACAGCTTTAGAGGGGATTTCTAGTGTGTGTGTGTGTGTGTAGGGGGAACCCCTCCAATCATTTACAGGCAGCCCTCATGCATCTGTGACTTTGAGATGTATTGAGAAAGCCCAGCAGAGCAGCACAGATCTCTTTCTTTTCCTCCCGACTACTCTCTCTTCCTCTCGTCCCTTTGTCTACGTCTTTCCTCCTTCCTCTCTGGCTTTTTCCCTCTCTGCATACAGCATTTGTCCTCCTCCCTCTCCACCTTTTCCTCCTCCTCTCTATAACCCTTTCCTCTTAGTCCTCATCATCTCTCCCTTCTGTGAAAATGGAAGGAGGAGGTTGTTATTGAGGATGAGAGGACCAAAAGGGAGAAGGTAAGTAAAATGAAAGGATGTAAGGAGCGAAAGGTGGCGGAAATAAGGAAGAGTAGGGCTAAGACATGAGGGAGGAGGTGATGAAAAAAGGGAGGAAGAGAGGAAGAGGAGAGGAGGAGATCACCTTCAGCCCTCACGGAGATCTGGAATTCTCAGATCCCTCAAATTCCCGTCACCCACCAGACCAAACTGGTGAAAACCAACTCCTATCAACACGACTCCTCACGTTCGCCTACCCTCCTCCCCTCCTCTCATTTCCTCATTTCCTGCCTCCATCTCTCCTCCCTCCCTCCCTCCGTCACCTGCTGGTTTCTCACACAATCAATTGATTACAAAACAGCACTTATCGCCTCTGCTATTGAACGCTTACCATAGCACACAATCACAACATTCTCATTCATTTGCATTCGCTTCCATATCTAATCACTTCTCTATGCATCCACACAAAGATCCATCCCATGATTTAACAATGATGTTAAATTGGATTGGAGTGGGACTTGAAATCTGAATGTGGCAAATTACTTTTTTGACCCCCACAAGAGCAAAAAAACTGTCTCTGTTTTCTGCAAGGAAAAAAAAATCAGGAGCACATGAAGCAAAGTGCGATTTCAAAATAAGAGAGAGGTGTTAGTGTTGCTGCTGTGATTGTGTTTTGGTCTGACATGTTCCTGATGTTGAGGCAAAGTCTGATCTCAGTGATCAGGCACTTTGAATTATGAGCTGGAAATGAGAGAGCGAGGTAGAGATGCACAGTGAGACAGACAGAGAGAGAGAGAGACTAGACAGACTAATCTGTGGCTTCAATAATGGATGTACCTGGAAACTACTGAACCATAGGACACTACAAGACATGACAGTGTGTGTGTGTGTGTGTGTGTCCACAGAGAAGAGAGGGAGAGAGAGGGACGAGTCTGTCAGTCTGTGTTTATGCATGATTGGGGTGTGTGTGCGTGTGTGAGCGCGCGCGGGCGCGAGTGTGCATGCGTGCACCAGCCAGGGCGTGCACGTGCGAAGGTTGGTTGTGGGGGCGCGAATGTGGCCGCGCGTAAAAGTGTATGTGCGCGTGCGTTTTCTGTACGTGTGTGTGGAAGCGCGCGCGCGCATATACGTTTGCGTCCGTGCGATTGTCTGCGTGCATGCATGTGCGCGTTTGTTCGCCCCCCAGTTTCCCCCCGCACCTTGTCTCCGTAGCCTCCTCTTCTTCAAGCCAAATATCCGGACTTTGGAGAAGATGTCGACCAGGTTCCCGTTGCACAGCCCCTGCTTCTTACCGGGGCTCTTCCGCCGCCGGTGAGCAGTTGGTCGGTGGGCGTGTTGCTCCCTCGCCTGTCGCTTCTGCCGGATCAAACCGCTGGCGATGGCCGCTGCCATGTCTCCGCCGAAACAGCCGACACAAAAACAGCCCTGTCTCCGTCCGTGTCTCCAGTCTCTTCAGTTGTGTCCACCGGAGGGGACGGAGCGCAGACAAAACCAGACACAAACCTCCAGTCTCCGCTTTACCGGCTACAACAGCCCCATACTTCAGCCAGAAAGCGTTAAAGTCCAAAATAAACACACCACTTCACATTACAGCATATTTTCTGTTGTCGTTATTCCCCAGGCCATTGATTTGAAACGTACAGCGGTTTACCTGTCCGTCACGTTTCACCGGGCTGTCTGTCAGTCAGATAACAGCAGCTGTCACTGAACGGCTCCTCCAACCGAATTCACCGGACCTCGTTTGTCAGTTTGTGTTCCCATGGTCAACAGGCGAGGCAAACAAAACCCTCTGAAAAGGAGAATGATGCCTCAGAAAGCAATTCTGCTCTCTCCTCTGAAGACGTCCGTTTGTATTCCGCTGATAGAAGGCGCGAGGCGCGCGTGCCGCCGCGAGCCGCTCCAGCTGCGTGAAACTAGCGAGAGTTACCCAGAGCATTACCGGAAATAAGGCTCTTTGGCTTTCAAAATGAAAGCTTAATGTATCTCTCTTATTCGCAAGTGAATTTTACACATTAATGAGTCACTTTACGGAAAAAACGTGAACCTTTTGGCAGTTTAATGAAGGTTATTATCATCATTCATAGCATATTATTATTTTTTGTTCTTGTTCTGTTGTTTTGCCAGGTCATTTGCAGTAGGTACTGCTACCACTACTACCACAAACCTACTTGTTGCTGCCATCAAGGGGACAATTTTAATCTGATCTAGATCATTTCTTTTTTTTTTTTTAAATGAAAATACAGCTGATAGTGTCCACTTCAAAAATACAAAAAATATGTTTGTTAAAGGTTATCCACTTTTTCATTTATAGTTTATATATTATATAATTTATAATTTGTTAACATTGACTACTGCATGGATGAACTTCTCCTTAAGTATTACAGTTTATAGTTACTTTTTTTTTTTTACTTAATGACCTTTTAGTGTGATTCTTTTAGTCCTCTTTTATGATGTTCCTGCTCTTATTCAACATTGACCTTTAGTCTCTTGTCGCAGGCTGTAGACTAGACCAAACTGTGAACCTTTTTCAGAAGTATTTTTTCTTTTAAAACTCTATTTAGGATAAATGACATTTCATTGGATGTGAAATATTATAACTTAGAATATGCAATCATGATACAGTATTAAATATATTTTATTAGGCCTATTATTTTGAAAGTAATGACCGGATGTCCCTGTAACTGTCGTTCTGGGTGGTTTGACGTTCCAAAGCGCGAGCGCTCTCTGTAACCACACCGTTGCCAGAGCCACGCGCCGAGCGAGCAGTCACACACGCGCCCCCCAAAACAACTTGTCATCCTCATTACGGGCCAATGGCCGGGTGTGTGTGTGTGGGGGGGCTTTGTGGGGGCGACGTCACCGGCTGGCGGTCGGCTGGAACCGGCAGAATGAAACGTGTAGTGTAATAGAACACTGTGGAGTTCTATTCTTTAGTTACATTTCACGTTCTCTATCCCACGTTAACTTGTGGAATACCTCTCATAGTGTTAAAGAGATACTTTATGCTTTATGTGTCATCACTTTAACAGGCCTATTTGAGGCTATATGCACAGCTAAACAAGTGATTATGGTGGCCTTTTAAAATAACATGTCCATTGTTCTTCAGTAATTCCACATTGTTTCCATTATTAGTGGGGCATTTTGCAGTATTTTTTTTTGTTTCAATTCCTTTACCAGGGCAATTCAATTCCTTTACTTAAGGTCATGCCCTCTGTATTTTTTTTTCTTTGAGAGATTTGGGTTTCCATCAACCTCTGCACTCATTCTACAATTACAGCTAGGACTTATTTGATATTTTACTATTCCAGTATTTTATGTATGTTTAAAGATCCCTCCCATGTATGTTTTAATGAGATGAAAATACTGTTTGAATATTAATTGCGTCTGATATGGTTTTTTCCACTATTACCGTTCATCTGCTTCTTCTCCCTCATCGAAAAACCCACAATCTATGCATATGCAAATATTTTAATTCCAAAAGTTGGATACAAAATAGCTCCTACTTCACTGAAAAAGTTCATTCTCAAGGCATGAAACTAAATCTGAATGCTTTATGCTTTATGCTTTATGTTCCCATGTTAGGAAGTAATTGTATGAGCTGTGGAATACAGCAACATTTTTCACCCCTGTCACAGTAATTTTACTTTCGAGTGACACGGTGTGTTTAGGAAAGCTGATGCAGACAATGAAACCTGCTCCACTTATTAACTCAATCCTGCACATTCCTACAGTCTGTATTCAGCTCATGACAGAGTGTCTGAATGAATAGGTTTAAAAATGCAAGAGGTGGGCTAGATTGACAGGCTGATAAACTGGAGGGCTGCTGGCCTCACATGTCTGGTTTGTCCACTGCACACGTGCTTATACCTTACACAGGTAAGCCTATACTACAGGACCTAATACAGTACACTCACATTTCCATTGTGATGTAACAACATGTGGGGAAGTATCAGGTGTATCAGGAGCATGTACAGTATGTTACACAAAATTTAAATATTGTGGTTACATTTAATAAAACTGTATCATATGTTAAATCCTTGTACAAGTCGAACAAAGTATTAATATTTTCCAAAAGTTAGATTTTTGCCTAAATTACACAAGCCAGCATAAATTGGTTTTTCCAGTGCAGCATGTAGGTCAGCCATCTCTCCAAAATAAAGAGCTGGGCTGGGACCCAGCTGGACACAAAGAACACTGAATGAAAATTTTCCTTTCTTCTGGGGAAACCGATATCAGAGAAAAATCCCAGAACCCTTTCCAATCTATCTGTCCTCCTATAATGAATCATGGACAGTGGTGTGGGTTTTTGAGGGCAGAGTGGAACATCCATGATATCAGAAAACGACAAATTCCTCAATATATTCCCTACAGGTTTTGACAGCAGTGTTATTGATAAGTTACACGGACAGTGTGGACTTCAGTAGACTTTTTACATTCCATATTATCCATACTCATAATTCTTCTTAGGATTCACTGTAATGTCTTTGGCAACACCCTGACATTTCCTTTAATGCTAACAAGAAGGCACCATTTCCTCTTTTGCACAAGAAATATCCAAATCTGAGATGTGGATTTTACCCCTTAAATTTATGTCCCTAAAGGGATGAACCATTTCCATCGGTGTCAGTCCCAAATGTCAACTTTGCATATGAGATATTTTACTGTCAGTAGGGTCATTCAATATGCTGATTGCAAACATTTTCCTAAGGGGATAAAGCCCTTTGATCCCAGTATAGATTTCTGCTTTATTTATGTGACTGTTATGTGTATTATGGACATTCAAATAGGCTTATGTCACATTTGTAGCCTGTATTTTATATTTTATTTCTGTTATTTTTATGTAAAAACTTGGTTCTAAAGCTATTTCAAGGTGCTATTCACTCTAAAGTGTTTTTGTCCATGCCGTGTGGATCCCAGAAGGACTTCAGGGGCAGCGGGTGAATCATATGCCATTAAAAAATAATCAGATGTCGCTTTGAGGCTTCGTGACGTCAGGAGCAGGTCAGAACACTTAAACCAAAATATGTCAGCACCATGGACAGCGAACAGCCTGTCTGACTCCGTCTCTCTCAACGCCTCTGTTTGTGTGTGTGTGAGAGAGAGAGACATACACACACAGTTTTCTCCAGGGTATCACAGAAATTTGATGTATGTCTTTCCTCGCGCCCACTAGGTGGCACCAGAGCGTGTCTAACAATAGAGTGCACTGATAACAGTATTAATAGTGGTTGTGCATCAATAACACAGTAGCAGTTCTCTCTGTGTGGTGCATAATGATCAATAGCAGAGTGGGTCCCTGGACAGTGGAGATAAAAGCTGGAATGACTGAAAAACCTGCCCCTTTAAACGCTTCAATAACCAAAAGGAGTTCTGAATGGAGAAACAAGCCTGTTAGATTTTTGTCTTTGAGAACTGAAAATATGTCAGGGCCATTATGTTTTTATCATTCACTGATACATCTTCCTCTGCTTGCTCATATCATGCTTTCAATTGAAAATGCATCTAGACACTGCAGCAGCAGCAGCAGCAGCAGCAGTTTGTCATCCTGAATCTTCATCTTTTGCCCCATATCAGCAGGTAAACCCAGAATCTTCCACAGGATCCCAGGCTTTCCTTCTTTTGCCCTTGATGTTGCTGACACACAACTATTTAAATCTATCTCTCTCTCTCCCAGACAGCAGGAGAAAAGAACAAAAATAAAACAGGAAAGAGGGGTGTATACGCCATTTTATCCAGGTCAGTCCAAGTGAAGGAGTTATGAATAAATCAAAGCTACATTTACATTAAAATTCATCACTCCTGCTGCTTTTTATAACATCCGAGGAAGGCGGGACACGGCTCTTTGACTTCAAAAGGAAAAGTCTTTGCACCCCGTCCTTCTTCCATCTACTTATTCCACCATCCATCCTCTCAAAAAAAAATAAAAAAAATAAATCAATGCCCACCCAAATCTTTCTTTTTCATAAACCCAATAGCACACACACAAATCCTGCAAGTAAGCAGAATTATGCATAAATGAAAAAGGAAATGCTCCAATTAAACACCCAGCTTTCTCCTGAGAGAATGCACACACATACACACACACACACACACAGCCCTATTCTTCTCTATTCTGTTTGAATCTTTTCTGCATGTCTGTGTCTACGTTATTTTCTTTTGTCTGTGCAGAGGCAGCGGCGCCCTCTACAGGAAACAAACGAGAACAGCACTCTTCACTCTCATACTCTTTCAGATCCATCTCATACTCAAATAATACACGTGCATGTATAGCAAATAAAAATTTTCTGCAACAACAGAAGTCCATTCAAAAGTCCATTGTATTTTCTTTAAATTTTCAACACACTTTGCATCTATAGAGTTTTAGATTTTACGGTGGCTACTTTGTCCTGTGATTTAATGATAATTAGACCACTTCAGAGACCACTCCTGAAGCCACAGGTCTCACAGTTACACCTGATGTGTTCAAACTGCCAGCAATATTTTAGTATGTTGCGGCTGGTAAGGGTCCAGTTTTATCCTAAAGTGGGCTGCTCAAGTGCCCCTCTGGTGTGACATTAGGCCAAAAATGAAGCATGTAAGTGTCCGATTGGGGAACAGACATATCCTGGTTTTAAAAAGGTTTCAAACAACATGCAATTTGGCACATGGAGCAAAAAGGGGCTGGGGTGGTTGCTGAGAATGTAATTTGTTAATGGCATCTACAGCCCTTTGCTTCAGACTTGTACTTGCTCTTCAATACAAAATATTGCTTTAAGAAGCAAATTAATGTGAATAAACTCAATGAACCAGCCATAAAAAGTAGCAAGTTGCTGATAGCAAGACTGTCTTTGACATTTCAATGCTTTTGTTCTCAAACACCAAGAAAGAAGTGCTGCCTACGCTGACAAGAAAAAAAAGGAGGTATTGTACAGTGCTGGCGCCAAAGCACCAAAACTGCTCAACCACCTTGAGAGAAGTATTGAACATGTTGGGTGTGGGAGGATGAAGATGACTGTTCAGTTATGATCTTTGCTTTCTGTGCATTTACCAAGAAGCTCATAGATAGATACAGAACAATGAAGGAATTATTGTTAATTTGTTAACATGTTTCTCTCTACTGTCCATACTTCTGGATGCTTTTGGTCTGGAGCTGTTTTGGTCTAGGTTCCTTGGTCAATGAAGGGAAATCTTAATACAATTATATTATAGACAATAGTGCTCTTCCACCTTTGGTTAGGTATGTTACTACAGGTTACGTTCAGAGTCCACATACTTTTGTCCACGTGGTGTATAAACCTGATCAGTTTTATAGCTTTACCAGACTTAATAAGTCAAAATCTTACAGTTTTTATTGTTAAATCAGATGTTACACTGTAGTCTAATTCTTACAGGGCATACAGCATCTGACTTCTTATCCAGTGTCTCAAAATGTTGACCTGCTCCTTTAAATGGAAGCTGCACCTGATCAGATCTGGTTTCATTTCTGCTCTCCATTTTAAGAACAAAAACTGTAAGTCCATATTCTGACTAACTTAGACTAAGCACTTCCCAGAGATTATTTGTCAATCTCTGTAGGTGGCGCTATAGCCATGGTCAGTTGCAGCTCTGGTTAATTACTATGTTCCACTCCTACTTTAAACAAACAGAGACAAAGAAAGCAGCAACAACAGCAGCAACAGGTAAATGTTATACACCGACTAAAGTAGCCATAAAGTGTGGGCATCAGTCTGGAAAAGAGCTGGGAAAGATGGGGGATGATGAAGGGGGTTGACGAGAAATGGAGCAACAGGAAGAGAGACAGACAGATAGACAGGGAGGTAACAGATGGGTGGTGAGCCCCAGACAGGAGTGTGAGGATAGCTAATTTGAACTGGAGCAGGATGAGTCATAATTCACACTCAGACACCCGCCCACACGCACGTACGCACGCACAGCACACAGGCACGGGGAAGTCCACTGTTACCTAGGTAACAAGTGATTAGTGACGCAGGTGGGTCTCCAAAAAGGAGGGAGAGAACACCTGCTGAATGCTGAGCGGATAACACACCGACACACACACACACACACATCTGGGATCAATTACATTCATCGTACTGCGTCTCAGACTTTATCTTTCTGCTCCGTCTGCAGGTTGCCTCTCTCTCACTCACACACACACACACTTGTACCCTGTTGCACACACACACGCATGCACACACACACACACACTGGCTACCATATAATCAAGCTTTTAAACAAAAAATCACTATTTACACAATTTATTTTTTGGGGAAAATAAATGACAACAACCCCTGTTCCTCCTACCTCCCCACCTCCCTCCCCTTTTCCCCTTCTTTTTCATCCATCTGTCTCCTCCTCCCTCCAGCCGAGACTGGTCCCATAGCAACACAGACAAAGTTATGTGCATCATTACTAGAGTAATTTTAACTGTGTATCTAGATGGAAGTTGAGGTAAGGTTTAGACTTTTTAGACTTTAGCTTAAAGTGACTATGTGGACTTTTGTTTTAAAGTAGCACAAGAAAAAGGGCTGGCAATATCTACACTGGTCGTACCAGACCAAGTAAGTCTGTAAATAAGGAAGTAAACCACTAAACCCCCCCAAGTGAAGCCACTGAATAGGACCAAAATACAATTTGCTACAGTTGTATAAATGCAAACAAGGGTTTGTTTTACTCACTTAAAAATACTCCTTAAGCTCACACTTAATCTCAGCTCCAAAGGATGTCCGCAAACTTCAGTCCGCTCCAACACACTACAGGACCCATTCAGGATTGTTGGAAATGTTCAATAAAATCAACTGTTCTGTTTTTGTAAATTACCACCTAATATATCAACAGCTGATCAATGTATGTCTGTATCAAGCAAACTCTACATTAAATACTTCTGACTCCTCATTAACAGTAGCAGGGCTTGATCTCAGTAATAGATATTTATGGACCAGTGCCTCTAAACACCCTGTTATATTACTATTGATCTCTCTTTAAAAGCTCCCTGTTTGTGGCTCAGACATTTCAAGGAGATATCTTGGTGAGTGCTGTTCTAATAATTTGGTGTTGTTACCTTGGGGCGTGAAGTAGTAACAGAAAGTCAATTCCTGTTAGCTTCTTCAAGTGCTTTTTTCCCCAGAGTTACCAACTGTTAAAAACTCAGACACTGGACTGCTCTGAAATCATCCAGCTGCTCTAACTTAATGCCATTCATTATGGCTGTTAGTGGCAGCAGTTAATTAGCGTGAGAATGCCAACACAAACTGCAAATGGGAAAGACATGCAAACGCTGTGTTCACTTGCACTGGGAAAGTACAAAAGTACAGCTATTACTTAATGGCTTCAGATATCTAGAGTGGGAATATTTTGAGTACATATTTAGGATATGTTCAGTAAATACAATCTTATTGTATGAGGTGTCCTTTGTGCTATTCTAGAAAAGTAGTATATAGACAGGTGCGGATTTTCCCAGAGGTCAGAGGTCACAAAGCAGCCACAAAGCAGGTACAGTAGGAGGTTCAAGTCATCAGGAGACAATTTTCCACGAAAATGATAACAGCTGAAAATGGAGACTTCTGCGCTGAGTGGTTATACGCCCAGACCTTTCCCCCAAAAAGTCAGAACTACAGAGGAAGAGGGAGGAGAGAGGGGGTGAGGAGAAGAGGGTGAGAACCCTCCAAGCAAGAGTCTGAGCTAAGGAGGTGGGTGGGGTGTGGCAAAGGAAAGTCAAAAGTTGAAAAACAATCTTGGCCATGATTTCCAAGAAAACAACATAGAGCAAAAAATATGACTGCCTTGCTTTGCAGAGGCAATAGTCATCATTTGGTGGCAACAAGAGACCCTCGCTAGACAACAAACACATCCACCTGACCTGTGCTAGGGCTAAGAGTGAAACTGGAACATGCTGTCCTCCCCCACTACTATGTCAGACCACCTTGTAATTAGCAGGTAAGGTTAGAGGCTAGTGGCTGGAATGTGAGGTTTGTTAGCTCATTCATTGTTTCACCTGGACCTCCCAGTGTATAATCACTGAGCTCACTGGCTCATATCTCACCCCTGCATGCCTGTTTCTTTTCCTTTGCACCATTTCACACCTCTTCACACATCTCTCTCACACAGTTAAACTCCTCACTAGACTCTCCTCCTGTTTTATTCCCTGAGCCAGTGTGTGACAAAACACAAACTCCTGTTGATAGTACAGAGCAGCACTGTACATACAGTACAGCACAGACTGGACCAGTGTCAGAGAAATGTAATGCATCTGTCAATACTAACTAATTTAATCTCCATCCCACTATGCTTGTTTATGCATTTCTGTGTGTGGTGTGTGTTGTGGTGAAAGCACCTGAGCCTGAGTGGAATTGAACGTTTCCCAACAGCTGAGTTTCTCTCCATTCACTGAAGAGGAATGTTTGAAATGTCAGGGTAATGACAAGTTAGGACGCTATGTTCTCTTAAAAGTCGCTGTTTAATCCACTAAGTCTAGCTTCAAGCCAGTTCATCAAATGAGCGAAGAGGAACACAACGTGAGAAGGAATTAAAGCACAGAGGACACAAGAAAACACACAACCAGTCACGTGACAGTTTGTAAACTGCAGGCAGTGGTGTGTTGGCAGGCAGTGAAAAGAAGCTATGAAAATGTTGTAGTTAGTACAACTGTTCAGCTCTGTGTAGCAAATTAGTCTTTTCACCTGAGCCAACAGGCCAATATTGATTTTGTTTGGTTTGTTTTCATCTTTAATCTGCAAGATTAATGGTTTATCTTGCTGAGCACTTTCTGCTTCAGTTTTCCAAGAGATTGACCCACCAGCCCTTCGTAAACTCTTCATATGTTAGTCAGTGAAGTCATCTCTCATTATATGCCTGTTCCTATGAGGTTGGTGTTTATCCTCCATACACTACAGTCTCCTGTGAGCATGGATGCAGCTTTTCAGATCGTCCTAGAAATACTTCCTGCTTCTGAGGCAGTGTTTGTTTTGAAACCTGTATTGTTAGTTAATCACAGTAGTTGTAAAGTCGCTGCAGCACAGAGGTTGAGAGTGCTGAGCGCTGTCCGTGGTGCTGAAATTCTTGTCTGTCTTTTAATGCATCAGCTCCAACACAGAGGGACAGTGCTTTATAACCAGCAGGGGGAAAAAATGATTGTTTAGCATTCAGAGACAGAGAGTAGACACAGCATTAATGTCTCTGACATCATTACACAGGATATCCACTCAGTATTTTCTTTTTCCTGTCAGTGCTGAATGTTTTTGCTTGCCTTTGATTACTCCAACATTTTCTCTGTGGATCTTAATGTGCAGAGAGTAGCTGTTCTGAGCTGTGGTGTGAACTGTAGATTTGTCATGATGAAGAGTACAGGACAGATTTATAAGTTGAGCTGAAAGTTGAAACTTTTTAAAACTTTTTTCCACTTAACTTTTTCAACATAAGTTGCAACAACAAAGCATCATCTAGCGGTGCATTGCTCCTTTAATTGAGACCTAATGAAGCGCCATTGGGTAAAACACTAAACAATACCCATCACTGTTTGTAAATGTAACTGTAATATAACTTTTTGTAAGTGAGTTTTCCTATAAAACACACAGTAGTAACAGTGAGATAGGACCTTATAATTCTGAGCTTGGAAACAACCAAAGGGAACGATGGGTAATTTGGACAAACTTTAATGTCTGTCCATAAACAAACTGTGTCTGACCACTACAGCTACGGCTGTTGCCCTCTAAACACTGCGGAGGATACAGAGGCCAACTGTCAGATGCAATGTCAATACGGCAATTATGTCAACAACACCCACTTCCTGTTACAGTGCCAGTGTCGATCTCTGGCCTGCCCTCACCTAGACCAGACAGTGGAAAAACCTGGCGGAAAACAAGGCAGGCTATTCAGTTTGGTCGAAGCTTTTGGCAAATCTAAATGTGTCCTGTCACACTCTGGAGAGCATGACTAAGAGAATCAAAAGACCTGCTGGTGAATTAAACTGATTTTCACTCTTAATTATATTGTCCCTGCTCCCTGTTAATGAATACAGCCGGGGGGCATGTGACAGAAGGGTGTCCCAGCACTGATCTTTGAAGTTACATCTACACAAATCCAACCTCAGAGGATGGAGATGCTGCCTGTCAGTGTCCACAGACAAAATGAAGAGCTCACCTAAATGAGGAAGTGGCATTAAACACTGTATGACCCCCCTAAAGTCAGTTCCCCAAGAAGCTCTGCTGAACAACAGCATCACATCCAGCCTTCGATCTCATGAGAGGAGATGTTTGTGTTGTCTGACTGAAATGTCTGCAGCCCTATAAGAAACACACACACACTCTTTCCTGTTCCACAGTGTGCACTGTATGTATCCACAGTGGAAGTCTAAATAAGGCCATGTGCTGTTTAATCATGCAGGTTACTGGAGCCCGAACGGGTCTGCATGCTGCATTAGACTTGATTTTTTCTGCAGCATCTCTGCCACGCACGGCACGGCTCGCACGCACGCACGCTTTTTTCTTATTTCCTCGCACGCACTGCCACTGTAGTCAGTATAGCTACCTGTGCTAATAAGTTATCACCCCACCCCTCCCTCTGCACCCCCAACCACCACCACCTCCCCATCATAACCAACCCCCCTCCCCTCCCTGTGGAGCACTCACTTGCTGCACAACTGCGATTGCAGAGAAACACCAGCAAGCAGTCGAACAGTGCAGTCTCAGGAGGGAACACACACACACACACACACACACACACACACACTCTGGGACGCACGCACACACTCTCCTGCGCGCACGCACACGCTCAGACACGCAATAAAGTCGCTCTCTCTCCCCCCCCCCCCCCCAAACACACGCACGTATACACAGAAAAAGATACACACACTGAGACACACACACACAACAAACTCACCAGTTGGGTTCTTGTTTTTCTTGAGGCTCCTGCCACAAAGACACTGCAGCATATGCGATCCTTTGCTGAAAATGTTGTTCCAAATAAACCGCATGGATTTGGCCGAGACGGGGGAGGAGGAAGAGGAGGAGGTGGAGGAAGAGGAGGTGGGGGACGAGAGGCGCTCCGGATGCGGCAGCCTAAAATTCACCCACCGCATGGGGGCTGATCCGCCCCCCTGTTTGCATGCCAGCAGAGCCGGCCAGCTGTTGGGCTCAGTTCGGCGGTGTTTGCCCCCCCCCAATCTGCACCATAGACAAGAATAAGAGCAGGAAGCCCGGCTCGTCGCCCGGTTTCTCGCCCGGTTCCTCCACAAGCCCAGAGACCAGCAGCCGCACGTATTCCGCGTCGACGTCGTCCCCGTGCGGCAGGAAAAGAGCAACCGCTGCGGCGCTTTTCTCCGCGGTCTCCGCCTCGGGCTGCCCCAGCGGCCGGTGGTCCTCAGCGGTGGAGGAGCGGTCGCTGCTGCTGCCGCCCGGCCGCCGCGGCGTGAAAACCCCGCGAGCGCTCCTCTTCAAATGGCGTCGTCTGCCGCGCGGCGCGGGGAGAGGAGCGGCAGCGGCTGACAGGCATGCGGCGGCGCTAGCGTGAAGTCGGCGGTACGCGGCAGCTGTCGGCTTCTGCACAAAAAACCATTGCATATTAGTGGGGATCGCAGGGCTCGGTGCGTCCGTCCGTCCGGGAGGGGAGGAGGAGGGGAGGGGTGCGGATAGGCTACCGGGTGTCCGTCAGCAAGTCGGTGGCATCCCTGTACCCACACAGCAGGCAAGTACTGCAGCAGGGGGGCTCCTTTCCAAACACACACACGCACACACACACACACACACACACACACACACACACACACTCACACACACTCACTCAGTCACACACGCCAGATGCAGAATCCGTTTCCAGCAGCAGCGCTGGTTCTCTGGTCTCTGGTCAGTGAGAGCGCACGCAGCGCTGGACCGGGCAGGTGAATCACTGCATGGAATCTCTGCACTATCCCACTCTGTGTTTTCCTCTTTAAAAAGTCCTTATGAATATTTGATCCGCGTTTCGGCCTCCACTTCTCAATAATCCATAAGCTCCAGTGCGCCAAGATACTGCTGCTGCTGCTGTCTGTCTCCTCTTCCTCTCCTCTCTCCTCCTCCTCCTCTTCCTCTTCCTCACCTTGCTGATGAAAAGAAGCTGCTGGACTGTGTCTCTGCTGGCTCCGCCACTCCAGAAACTAAATGCAGAGGGAGAAGGAGAAGGAGAAGAAGAAGACCGGGTCCGGCTCGTGGTCCTCCCGCGCTTCTCTGGTGCTTCAGCGTCTTCCTCAGCTGCGCTCGAGACGACCGACGGCCGGTGGGGCGCGAGGAGGTGCACTGACTATCTATACCCAACCAGCAGCAAAGTCTGAGCAGTTCATCGAGACAATCGTTCCGGTTGGCACCTTCAAAATAAAGGAACTAAGCATTAACATGTTAATGTTAGTAAGTTTTCAACACTTTATAAGCTCAATTTCCATGTTCGTGTGAAGAGACTGCTTCTCTCTAACAGTCTGTTTCGTCCTTAGGGTATATGTTTCAGCAATTTAGACAGGACTAGAATAACTTACATATTCTTATGTGATATTTTTTACATGTTTTATGAAAAAACATTATTCTCCATGTGTTTCAAAGGGCAATCAATGTAAGAAATTGGCTATTAAAGAAAAAATGTGGAGTAAATAAAAAATATATAGGCAAAAAACAAAAATAATAACAATGGATCCGCTTTTCTTACTGCATTAAAAGTGTCAATTGACGTGAAGTCTTCAGGCAAGTGTTAAAAGTATTAAGACTTTCTCTTCCGTCTGCAAAACAACTTACAATATTCTGACTGAGCATCTTAGATTTACAGCTTTAACTTGAAGCGTGATTTCGACTTTTATTCTGAAGGAAAAGTTATCTCCGGTTTGTGCGTACAGTTTGATGCAGCCCCACAGAGAGCGGCTGCTTGCAGTTACGTAGACATGTGGTTCCCACACCGTCAATATCTGGACTGACTGGATGTGAACCATAACCGGCAACATTTTGGGGAGGGGGCGGCGAGATGGCGTCACTCATGTAGGGTGCGAGACCACCTCAGAGCTACCTTCGTCTCTCACTGCTGTCTCATTACAGCGCACGCTTCTTTGTGTCAGAAAGGCGTTGGTCCAAACTCTAAAAATGTGGCGGTTTAACGCAGTCTCTGCTATTGGAGAATGCACACACCTGTTGCACGACTCCCTTTTAACACCGAGGTCTTCCAGTCAGTTCGGCTTGCATGCACGGTCTATGGGAGACAGTTCAGTCTGAATGAAGTCTTCTCCTTAAGACGTGGTAGTTTCCTGCGCATTTTGCTGTGCCTTAAGAACCTTTAACCCCTTTTAAAAATTATTTATGCATTTACTTAATTTAATTTTGTCGACCTAAGTGCTGCTGCATCTTGAAAAGACCACAAAAATTATCATTTGTTGACTTTCTGGCGCTTATGCTGGGTTGAAACTGAGCAGAAAATGCTGCAGAGCCGGCTAAATAAGTGCTACCTAAAAATGCTATACTTGAGGGGGTTTTTTTGCCGTCGCTAAATAGCCTCCTTTAGCATTGCATAGCATTTAGCTTTGGCAACTGTTTACTTGCCAGTCTAGAAGAAAAGTGACAAGTTCAGGATCAAACTTCATTCCTTTACTCACCAACAGCTGTCTCCAGTGGTGGAAAGCAACGCTTGTTTTGTTTTCTGTCTTTTCTTCTACTGAAGTTAGCATGCTAACCAGCAAGCCCCGTCCCATCTCACAGTACTACTTTCAGTTACCATAGCGACCAGTCTGCCCTAAGTCCAAAAAGTAGTGCTGCCCAGTGGGCGTATTCTAAACTCTTGTCTTATGAATGCAACAAAGGCTGAAGCTCTTCATAATTAAAAACACCTGTTAATGTTAATGCTAACGTTGGCTATGTAATGATAGCAAAGACGTACATAAAGCATTTGTAATGCAGCCTGGCAGCTTTATATTGTATAACACTGTATAACATTGCTTTACAGCGCAAAACAGAGAGAGATCAGGTGCTGTTTTGTTGATGCAGATGCTGGAACAAGTGAAAGATTAATAGAAAAAACACTTCCAACTTTATTCTTCTCAGTAAAGATAAACCTGATACAGGGAGTTAGTGATTGGATCAGTCACTACAGCCTCTATTTGAGAAGGGTTCATGGGAAATAGGGCCTTAGTGTTGAGAAATAACAAACATTTCCCTCCAGCATGAAATACAAGCCACCAACTATATCCACCATGGTCTCATTTGTGCACTGTGCTATCAAGCTATCACAGTTAAACTGGAAATAGTATTCGGAAGCTGTAAATACTCACACATAGTACGTTTAATCTTTCACCACACAGCCACATTTAGCTGTGTGTGAATGCCTGTGGAAAAACATTTGCATTTTTTAAAATTGTCAGGCACACACTGAAATGAGTGAAATTCTGCAGTGGCACAAATTACCAATTACAGACAAACACTGAACTTCCTGGAACAAACCTCATTCTGAGCTGCATTGCAGTGTTGGCAAATAAGTCCAGGATAATGGTCCTCACAAACAGCCCTGTCTCCTGCTCATCTTGTCTTGTATATTGTGACATTTGGATCACAACAAGGACCACACACACATTAGAGATACACCCACACGTAGTCATTACTGCAGGATGACTGATGGCTGGCAGACTTCTTTTCTCACACTCTGTTCATGACTTGTATTGTTCTGAGGAGCTCAAGGCTGCAGCACGGGATTGCTGTTATCAAGGGGCAAAATATCATCTGTGTGCACAGAGAGCTGCTACAGCTCAGTGAGCAAACAGCCGCGGCTCCATGTATGCCTACAGTATGTGCGCTTGCTATACACAGCAAATAGTGTAGCTGGGGAAGGGAGAAAAAGAGCAATAAAGAAGGAGAAATTAAAGGGGCGAGGATGCAGGAACAAGGAGGGAGAACGCGTGGGAAGAAGAAGGTGCAGGAGAAAACAAGGAGAGAGGAAAAAGGAGGAATGAAAGGACGGAGACAGAAACAGACTGAAATCTGAGAGCGATGCTGGCAGCCAGTAGGAATTCAGAAAAGGCAAATGAACCAGGAAAGAGGTGACTTTTAATTAAAACACTCACAGAGATAATTTAAACCAGACACTACTCTGGTACTCTGGTACTAATTAGCAGAAAATAGAGTTTTGAGACATTGTTTCAGTCAGTTTAGTTGGTTTTATTGAGAACAACACACTCACAACATGTGAGATACATTTCACACTAAGCAAAGATGATTTATGGCTCCTTCCAGCAGGTGTCCACCAAAAGACTGACCACACTTGCCTCTGAGTGGTAGGAGCGTGTAGTGTAGTGGACACCAGGCTATTGAGAAGTGGGTTAGCACTAAGCCTGCTGATGTATTGATCTGTTGGCTGCGGCTCCAAGAGAAAAGCACAACATGGCCTGCGTCCAGGGAATATCACATAACCGCCCTCTAAGCCACAGAATAGACTGCATAGCAAGTGCTGCTGGACGAAAGGGGAACCCAAATAGGAAGTGATTATCCTGATTTACAGGGATTCATATTTAATCTGATCCCCTGTGATGTAAAACTTGTTTTAATGTAAGAAAAAAAAATGTTTCTTTGGGACTCATCAAACTGAGACAAACTTCGGTAAACATGTTTGGACTTGACTCTGATTGGCTCCCTTTCCTTAACAATCTCAGGCTGTTGCAAAATTTGAAGTGAAAAGCTCTAACTTAGCATGTCCACCTCATTTGAACTACAAAAGCTGCTGCTGAGTTCAGTATTATTAGACTGAGAAGTTAACCTTTAAAATCATTCAATGAAAACATTTTTCAGTAAACTCCAATATTTGCAAACCAGCATGATAATCAGTCTTACACTGAGCCTTAAATCATGACAACTGAAATGACCCCTTATTCAAACCCTGAGGCCTAAACCTCTAAAACTTAATTTACTGGCACTGTGTCATGTGAGAGCATCCCAAATGATGCAGCACATCCAAGCTGCTGAGCACAGATCTATGTGTCAGTACTCCACCTGCAGGCCATCAAGGAAAACTACAAGTAAGTGTTTTTGTGCATAATCCACAAGTTCTTTTTTTTCTTTTATGTGAGAGAAAGAAAGAAATATATGAAGTCTACTGGAAATTAACTCTGTGTATGTTTGACCCTTAGTTCATCATTGATCAAGTAACTGAATATGATAAATGCAACAAAACCAGATGAGAACACAAATTAGCAGTGTCAAAAATGTATCCAAAATACATTTTACTGATTATAAGATAGTTAATAAATATAAATAAATGTGCTGAAGTGTTTAAACCTAAGTAAGGAGCTATCATCATGCTCTACTGAGCAATGGTCAGGTCAGTATTTGACACTAGTTACATGGCATTTGATTTGGATAGGATGATGTGTATATTAACAATAACAGTGGGCTAAAATGAAATCTGTTACATTAATATTAGGTGTTTTGAGGGAATAGGACATGGAAATGGAAACTTGTATATCATAAATATATATAATAACTATATATAACTTAACTTTTACCATAGGAACATATTTGGAACCATAAAAAAAAAACAGATGTCCTTTTTTCCTGATATAAGCCATATTGGTCTTGTTGCTTTCATGTTTTTGTTGAATAAAAATACATTATAAATGGTTCTGACTGTAAATAATACTGGGTAAGCCCAATTTTTCAAAGTAAAAAGCTGTTTTTCTTACTTTTTCCGCAACAAAGAACAACATCATACTCACATATTTAGAGCTGCTGTTTAGCTAATGACCGGAGGGGGGCAGCAGCGCACCCATGCAGCGCCTACTGCCGAAGAAGAAGTTAGCCTCAGTCGATGCAGTTTGATCAGACAGCTTTGTTGTTGACATCACCGGGCGAGCGGTTGTTGTCGGGTAATTATATTCTGCTAATTAATATATCGTATAAGTTGGTGTTTTACTAATAGAGATATTGATATTAAATATTGTCGCTGTCTGTCTGTCTTTTCTCAGTTGACTCGTTGTCATGGAGCGATGCTTTAGGTATGAAGAGCACAGGAAAGCGCTTAACTAAGCTACTAGCTTCTCCCGTTTACCACACGCTTCAGTGCCATTTAGCTTGCTGTGTTGCTTTATAAATGATTATGTTTTTACACTTGACTGACTAAATGAGTCTTGAATTAGATAACCCAGTTTTAGTGATATGTGATGGGTTTTGGCTAGCCCCGAGGAGAGGACGCGACGCCGAACTCCACTCAAAAATCGAGCAATTTAAAAGTTCCCCTGCTTGTCAGCTTCAGGACATAATCTAGCTAATGATGTATGACTCAGTGGCTTTTCTTTAACGTTGTGAGCCACTTTAGTGCTTTTCAGTTTGGTAATCAAAGCATGTTAATATAACTATTAGCGTGTAGTCCTGTATAATTACTGTCATTATTATGCCAATCACGTTCAGAATGTGCAGTTGCTCTGGAGTTGAAAGTTGCAGGACCCTATGTTACTGAAGTGTGTTGTAAAGTTGACACATATGCCGAATTAAAGGGCGAATTGGGTTAAGTAAAGTCACACTTCATCGCTGCTTAAGGAGATATTTAACATCCGCAAGTAAGCAAGAATAAAAAAAGACTGAAAGAATTTGTGTAAAATTTGGCTCTCTTCAATGGCAGCAAAATATATTGTGCATAAAACCTTGCTATAATAGATCACTTGTGCTGCGTTGGCTGCATGCCATGCTTCATTGCCATGAGCTAGTCTTGACTTATACCAGGAATTCTCCAGCTCTCTGAAGGAAATGAGTTCCTGCAAAACACTTTTCTGGTTCTCATGCATAGATAAGGAGCCACTGGATTTATTTTTGCATGTAGTTTTGAGTGCATCTCTCTGTGTATGTTTTTATGTGTTCACCTGTCAATTACGGGTGTATTAAGTCCAGTCTGCTCGTTGAAATGGATTGTTTTCACTGTGGTTATGTGCCAGAAGAAAAATAAATTATAAAGCCCATTATAAAGCTAATTTTATATTTAAAAAATGTGACTAGAAAGAGGCTTTTCCTCTGCCTTGTGCCATTTATTCACAACCACCTCTCATCTTGTCCTGTCTGAACTGTCAGCAGGGATGATTCTACTCCTTGCTCCCCACCTGCACCGACATCAAATCCTCCTCCTCAGGTCCCCCCTTCTCCTCGTCACCCCCCTCCTGTTCCTCCCTCGTCTCCCCCGGCAGCCCTGACTCCTCCTCCCCGAAAAGGAAAGGTGAGTTTCGCAGGAGCCATGGTGGACGTCAGTAAGTGGCCACTGTTCTCTCTGCTGAACGCGGAGGAACTGGCCACGGTCCGACAGGCTTGCGTCTTTGGAAACTCAGCTAATGAAGCCATCTACATCACGCATGGAAATGAGGTGAGGAGTTTGTCTTAGATATAACCTGTCTCTTTCAGTTGTCCTTATTGTTTATTTGTGTCCATTAAGTTAAATGTGCGACCCCAAATATGAGTGCATGTAATGTGTATGTATAATCGTGAAAAGCCTCTGACTTGTTCCTTTTATATTCAGTAGTAGTTCTGTGTATGCTGTTGTCATGTTGTGTGTGTTGTTATTTCCCAGGTATTTGTGTTTGGGGTGAACTGCAGTAGCTGCCTCGGTACAGGAGACAGCCTGAGCACCATTGTGCCAAAGAAACTAGACTTCCTGCGAGGGAAGAAAGTAATCAGCCTGAGCTATGGCAGCGGACCTCACATCCTTTTGGCTACTGACGGTAGGTTATTACTCATGGTGGTTATGTAAATCATTTAGTTAGTAAATCATAAATTCATACCATATATCTCTGCTCCTCACACCATTAACACTGCCAAGTATAAGTGTTCTTATCTCTTATATAACAGAGTCATCTCATGGTATTTATTTTCCTGGGTAACAGGTTTTGTTATGTGGCCTGTAGCTCAGGCTCATTCTAACTCTCAGGAAAGTTGAATGCTATTTTTCCAAAAAATCAAATAAATAATTGTCTATCTATGTGTTCAATATGGTCCTCACAAAAGAGTCACAAGCCACTTGACTCCTCTGATCTTCGTGTTGTCTTATTGCAGATGGACAGCTGTTTGCTTGGGGGCACAATGGCTACAGTCAGCTGGGGAATGGGAATACCAACCAGGGCCTGTCCCCGTTGCTGGTCACTGCCAACCTGCAGAACAAGAAAGTGAAAGAGGTGGCGTGCGGCTCACATCACTCCATGGCTCTCACTCATGATGGAGAGGTGACGATTGTTTTCATAACTCCACAGCTTCATCATTGTTAGATGCTATATTGATGTTTAATATGTAATGTTTGGAAGATAAACTCCCTATAAAGTCATGTAACTTGCCTCTTGTATTTTTTAATTATGGTTAATTAATAAGTAATAATGGGTCAAATATATTGAATAATTCAGCTAGTTTTGATGTTAAATTTAATCTTATCAGACACTTAAACACCCTGAGATAAATGTTGTCATCCTCATGTGGATCAAGTATCATATTTCAGCTATGACTAAATCAAGCCATCTCCATACTAATCCTCTATAACTCTGCAGATGACATTTTTAGAGGAGTACAGTAGCAGATGAGTAGCTGATTTAAAAATGAAAAAGGCTGTTATATGTTAATATATCACAGCTGGTGCATCTTAATGAAATAAATTAAAATACAGTGGGATTTTGGAAAGGTTTAAAAACGTTGAGACTTGACTAGCACATAACTGACTGACAAACACTAGAATTTATCATTAGGTTTACCATAAAAAGGGATATTCACTTGTATTTCATGTTTAGTTTTACCGTAGTCGCCTCCTGTGCAGCTAGTGTTGGACTAAGCAGCTTAGTTTTAACCCCAAGGCATTAAAGCTAATTAGACTGCATGTGTGTGCGTGTGGTCAGCAGGTAAGGCTGTTACTATGTTAAATGTGACCAACTGTAGTACATTTCACAGTGCTGCTGAACAGTGAGGAATTTTTATTTAAAACTTTAATCAGCTAAATTTACGCTTTCTCTAGGAATCCGTCAGTTTGAGTGTGTGTGTATTTTTGTTTAGTGCCTGTTGGCAGTCAAAAGTTGTTTTTAATTGTGGTACTTCAACCTCCCTGCCGTCCAGGTCTTTGCATGGGGTTATAATAACTGTGGTCAGATTGGCTCAGGCTCCACAGCCAACCAGCCCTACCCCAGGAAAGTCACCGGCTCCCTGCAGGGCAAGAACGCGGTGGGCGTCACGTGCGGACAAACCTCCTCCATGGCCCTGGTCGACAACGGAGAGGTGAAGATGGCGTTACATAAAATCTTGTGGGAAATGTCTGAACTTCATATACTAGAGGATTGTTTTATGTTTATCTAGGTGTACGGCTGGGGCTACAATGGTAATGGACAGTTGGGTATTGGGAATAATGGAAACCAGCTGACACCTTGCCGCCTCACTGCACTCCAAGGGCTGTGCATTCAACAGGTAAGACAACAACCTAATGTGATGCTGAATGGTGGTGATGTGTATGCCAAGGGAAATGAAAATGACAGCTATTACCTACTTTTCTCCAAGCATGACTCACTCACGACTCATCTGTTAGTCATTCATCGTAATTATCTTAATGTTTCTAACCAACCCAAACTACAGCGCTAATGTCTGATGGTTTAATTGAGGAGATAATTGGTAGCAGCTGCAGCACCAGTAGCATTCAAAGCATCCCCTGCTTTCCAGATCGTATCGGGCTACAGCCACTGCCTGGCGCTGACGGATGAGGGGCTGCTGTACGCCTGGGGAGCAAACACCTATGGGCAGTTGGGGACCGGCAACAAGAGCAACCACCTCAGCCCGGTGCAAATCATGGCTGACAAAGAGAGGTATGGGGAGCTGGAGAGGTGTGTGCTTAAAGCTGATTTTGAGAGTGTTTGTATTAGGAGAATAGGCTGGATAGTTTCTCCCCATCCTGTTAAGACTCCACCTTCCTGTTTCCTGTCCTCATTTCCTCCTTGTTTCCTCTCCTGGTCTTAAGCACTTCGTGCACAAAAGGAACTTGTCTCTGCCTTCATAAACAAAGACTTATATAAAACACAGTTTTATACATGCAAAACAAAGTGTTTGTCTGCCTGTGTGCTAACGTGTAGCCATCTCTCATTTAACAGGATTGTGGAGGTCGCCGCCTGCCATTCGACGCACACTTCAGCAGCCAAGACGCAAAGCGGGCAGGTGTACATGTGGGGTCAGTGTCGGGGTCAGTCCATCGTCATGCCGCACCTCACCCACTTCACCAACACCGACGACGTCTTCGCCTGCTTCGCCACGCCCTCCGTCATGTGGAGGCTCATGTCGATGGGTGAGAGAGAGAGAGGGAGAGAAAGAGAGGGAGGGAGGGTGCTGATCCTCAGCTTGTCTTTTTGTTTACACTGTAAAGAATGTGTATTGTGTTCTGCTTTACTCCAGAGCACGATGACTTCCTGACAGTTGCTGAGGCTCTGAGGAAAGAGTTTGACAGTCCAGAAACGGCCGACCTTAAATTCAGCGTTGACGGCAAATGTATTCATGTTCACAAAGCTGTGCTGAAAATCAGGTGGGCGTGTGTCCATGTGCGTATAAAACACCAATATAACCCAACCTGGTGTAAAGTATAAATTGAGGTCTTTTGTTTCAAACAGGTGCGAGCATTTCCGATCAATGTTCCGCTCCCAGTGGACGGAGGATCAGCAGGAGGTGATAGAGATCGGCCAGTTCTCCTACCCCGTCTACAGATCCTTCCTGCAGTTTCTCTACACTGACACTGTTGACCTTCCACCTGAGGACGCCATTGGTTAGCACTCATGTAGTTTTCAAATACTGCGTTCTCTCATCTCTATCTAATCAGTCTGGGTGTTTGTTCTCATTCTAGGTGTGTTTGTGTGTCATCCACAGGCCTGCTGGATCTGGCCACCTCTTATTGTGAAAACCGTCTGAAACGTCTGTGTCAGCAGATCATCAAGAGAGGAATCACTGTCGAAAACGCCTTCACACTGCTGTCTGCCGCCATACGATACGACGCAGAGGTACAATACACACAGACAGACATCTTACCCTTACAGATTTATCACATTTTATTATTTATAATAGCAGCTAAGTCTGAATTTAAAGCATCTAGGGCGCTGCATGAGTGGAACAGTGAACGACGTGTTGCTTGTAACACAGTGTACCACATGCCTAGCAACATTCACCAACACTTTTTGTTGCAACACCTGATGTAAAAGTCCTGAAGAATAAGGAGACACCCAGTGTACACCCAGTGAACTACATGAACAATATTACATTCACCTCCATTCTAGAAATGACACTGTTGTGTGTATATTGCTGCTGCGGCATTGTATTCTCCAGAGGGATCGTGTCAATTACATCTGCTGTGTTCTGCTCTGTATGTTACATTATATTATATTTTCTAACCCTGTCTCTTTATTTGTTTTTTTTCTAGGATCTGGAAGAGTTTTGTTTCAGGTTTTGTGTCAACCATTTGACTCAGGTGACTCAGACTGGAGCCTTCTGGCAGGTGGACGGAGCGATGCTCAAGGAGTTTATCAGCAGAGCTAGCCGCTGCGGAGCCTTCAAGAACTGAGTGGTACTCTTAACATTTTTACAATGGATAAGCATGGAGTGTAGCAGCAGCAGCAGCAGCAGCAGCAGGAGCAGGAGCGGCGTCTCTCCTCTAAAAATATCAGCCCTGATCACATTCCTAAAAGAAAGCAATGGCCCAGTTTTGAAATGTTGATTTACATAATTACTGAGGCAGATGTTGGCACATATGTGGAATCATTCACAAGATGCTTGACTGGAATTTAAGCTTTGTTATCCATGGACCCGAAAACAGCACTTTGGCCAATTCCTGTGGAGTCTCTTTAACAAACTCGTGGCACCTTTTAATGTCAAACTGGGTTTTATTCTTTACATGCAGAATGTATACTTGAATTTTTGTTTCTTTTCTCGACCACTGCTGACATGTACTGTCTTCCTTTATTTCCTGGAAAAGTTCATATCGGAGACCAAAGACCTGGAAGGAATAGGGAGCTATTTAAAAGAACAGTCTGTGTCTTTGTTAGCTGACTGAAAAAGATGTTTTAAACTGACTTCCACTGGCCAGGACACTAAAACCACTGTACTGCAACACATCTACTTTCCATTTCTATCATTTTCAGGTTGTTGTCTTTGTGTTCAAATAACATTTGGATATGTTGAACATTTAAATTTAACTTAATTCTTAAAGCTATTGTGTTGACAGAGAAAAGCTGAGTTCCATTGCACACACACAGCTGATCCAGATCACTGTGGGTTGTTATGGGACACTGGGTTTGTTGTTTTAATCGTTCTCTAGATGGGATTCTGTATATATTGGAAGTTCAAAATCATTGTGGGATGTATAATATTTTCCCTTTTTTACATTCAAGTCTTGGTAAGCTTATTCTGCCTGACTTAAATGTTTGTTCTATTGCACTTTAAGAAACTACAATTACTTTCTTCCTCATATTCAGTCAAACAATAAGTCTGAATAGTTTAAAACCCTGTGGAACAGGTGACTAGAAAACTGAAATGTTGCGCTAGAACTTACAGAAATAAATATTCGAGGCACTGTAACATTACTAGCAGTTCAAGTTCTAGTCATTTCAAGTGTAAAAGTTGTAAAATGTGTATGAGGCAGATGGTATGTTGCAGAAGCATTATATTCCAGATATAAGTTTGTATTTCCTCATTACTCTGGGATCTCCAGCAAACTGATTCAAGGTGACTGTTCATTTATTCGTGTTTGGGGCGAATGCAAACTTGATAAGACCAAAACAATTCCTTAATAATTACTTGGTAATTTATTGCATTTTCTTTAGGTCTTATTTTGTGTAGATACAATGAGAATGCACTGGACTGAACAAGACACTGCAAGTTAAAGCAATACGAACACTTGTAGAAATAAGTGTGATTTATAAGTGTGACTTGATTGCTTGTTTTTAAAATGACCAAAAACACTGCCTGCAGATCCTAGTTTTTATTTTCTGCTGCATCACCGGGCGTTGGGAAGTGTCTATGCTGCTGCAAGAAAATACTTCAGTGTGGATGAAGAGATAAGAGTGTTATTGACCAGGGCAGCTGGCAGCAAGACTTGTGTGAGATCAGTTTCAGTTTCCTCTGTTAGGTTTCCATTTCTTGATGCACTAAGATAGAACAATTTTAATTTGGTTTGAACTTGAGTAGCACCTTTATTATTGAAGCTCATAAAACAATTACAGATGCATTGAGGTTCGGTCTCTGCTTTAGTGAAATAAAGTTTACAGTTTTCTTTTTTTATAATAAAAAGTATATACAAACTGGTAAAAAAAAAAAAAAACAGCAAAAAAACGAGATTGTTTTGCTTACTGTATTAAGATTAAATATATTTTGTTATGCTTTCTTAAGCTTTTATTTACATAGGATCCATTTATAAAACTCATGGCAACATGCTTCAGTTCACAGTTTTGGGATTTGTATTACTATTCTTTTGCTGTTGTATATCTGGGACATGTTATTTTGCTTTGTTTTTATATTCAGTTATGGGGATGATATGTTTCTGTGAAGAAATAAATAGCTCCCATCTGATTTGTTTTTCGGTCTGCATTTATTTTTGTTTTGTACTAGCGTAGCTAATTCTTTTCACAGGATGATATAAGCAGTAGTTACATTATGATACAGTATATTATAATATTGGAGTATGAGCAATAAAGAATTAAACAAGTGGGTATTCAATAAATATGCTACTCGTTGCCCCGCCCGCTTTTCTACGTCAGAGGATATTTGCGGAAGTAACCCCGGACGTTGTGCTAGCTTAGAGCAGCTGGTGTAACGCTACTTGTAGCAGGATATTTCTAAGTACTCGAAGAAAAATAATGCAAAAGGGCGACTCTAGAGGAAAAAAGGGGTGTGTTGTTTTCGTTACTATCATATACTCTTATGAAAGCACTGTCTGTTTTGTTTCTTTTGTAAATAAATTAGTTGGTCAGTCCGTAAAGCTTTTATTTTGAAAGTACTGATCGGAAATCGTGTTTGTCCGTTTGTCCGGCTTCACACTGTAAACCGGGTTAATATTGATTCTGGTTCAACTCTTAACAGTTTGCTAGTTCCTCACATCTTGTCTGAGGCTGGGGCCGGAAATATTTAACCTGTACAAGCTGACAGACTGAATGGAAGGGAGCGAGATAAGGAACCGAGCCGACCCGGGCCAGTCCAGGCCAGGTCGAGATACGAGAGACAGCAGCACCCAGACTGACAGCAGAGTACAAGGTGAGCCAGATGGAAAAAAAGAGTTCATATTGCAAAGCTAATGGTTTAGCTAGCTCTCTGATCTGGCTCTGTCATGTCACAGCTGCTTTATGAGAGAGAGTTTATCAGTACAGCCTGATACAGTTGCCACGTTTGACATTGTTTATCCCTGTTTATTAGCCTATTATACAGTCCCCTATGACGATGTGTATGTTAGCGGTGTTCCGATAATAATCATGGTGATCTGAGAAAAGTTCAACAGTGGGAAATTGGCATTATTCTGACTGATATATACGATTATATGTATAACGCTTTGCTGCAGATAGATGTTCATTTCAAGCAAATAAATATCAGCTAGAATCAAACATACACACCCAGTAATACGTCTTAGATAAACAGTATGCTTTTGTTTGCTCCAAGTGTCTTTGTTGAGTGGACCCAAGGTTTCAGAGATCCAGATAACATTCCTCCATGTGTGTTTAAAAGACATACACTTTAAAGCATTCAGCTCCAGTTTCCCCTCTGTGCTGGCAGTTTGGTGAACCTACCACACTAAGCAAGTTCATGCACTTCCTCCACCTCCTCCAAGAAACGGATCGACCTAAGCTGACATGGGCAGTCATTTTAGAAGGAAACTTGGTAACTAGGATGCCATAAATAATCTAGAGACATTTGCATGGTGAAACAGGGTTTGTTCAGAATAATGAGATAAATATTACAAAACCTGCTTTTGTTGCTGTGAAGCAGCCTCAGGCAAATCTGATGCAGCATTTAACCATTAATCACTGATCACTGATCCCTGATCTGCTTCATGTAGCTGACAGTCTATATTCTCACCCTGACGAGTGTTATTACAGGTCATGGCCCCAGGTTATCAAAGGTAAATCTGTTTACCTTACTGAGTTTGTGGATGGAGCTTTTCCCTCGGGAGCAGCGTGAAGAAGATGACCACAGTCAGGTTGGTGCACAAACACACAGAGAGATAAACCACTTAGAATGAAATACACCAAAGATGGTTTCTTGAGCAAACTCTGTGGAATAACAGTTTTGAATCTGCTGTGTTCCAGACCCGTGGGATGGGTCTGGTGGTGGTGCGGGACGGTAAGGTGGTGGGACTCCACTGTTCAGGACCTGAGCTCCACGCAGGACAGGCAGCCATTATCCAACACGGCGCCCGCCTGGCTGACTGTCAGCTGTACTTTTCAAGGAGACCCTGTGCAACGTGTCTCAAGATGATCATCAATGGTGAGGGGGAAACTGACTGAGGGATGAGCAGACAGATACTCAATTTTATTAAACATTTCCTAGTAACCAGGACGAGTTTGAACCTCTGAATAGTCGCTGCAACTGCCTCCAAATGTTTTGCGTGTATTTTCAGAAGCAAAACACCTGCTTTGTCACTGCCTCGCCTTCCAACATTCCAGCGTCTGTGTCTCACCTATTTAAATGTTTTGGCAATGTCTTTGCACAGGTTCCTGCTTCCTGCCCACTTCAACACCCAGATCTAATAATTATTTTATTGCCATCTGATAATATAATGATAGTGGGTATTACAGCAGTGGTTGAGCATGTAATCCAGGTGTTGCCACACTGCTGTATATTACAATTACATTATTATCTCCCTGACTTTTATTAGACTTTGAAATACATCAGCCTTGAGCTGAACTTTGGCATTATGTGTCTGACCTCACTTACTCCCTCCTCCACTGAGCAAAGTTAACAGTAACTAGAAATAAATACTGATGATGCTGTGTTTCTCTTCTCCAGCTGGAGTCAGTCAGATCTCCTTCTGGCCCGGAGACCCTGAAGTCAGCATGCTGAGGTCCACCTCTACGAACCACTCAGACTCCCCCTCCCGCAGTCCACCTGACGGCATCACGGAGGAGGCCGTGCTGGACGCCGTGGTGACAGAGAAGCTCAAGTCCAACAGCCGTCCTCACATCTGCGTGCTGCTGCAGCCGCTGGCGCCTGGCCTGGCACAGTATGTTGACGAGACGTCCAGAGAGTGCGATTTCATGGAGAGAGTGACTGATGATGAACCAGGGCTTAACACAGAGGAGTTCTTCAACAGGTACCTTACATATTCGCCTTTATGATGCAGCACTAGAAAGAAATATCAAAGCCAAAGGGTGTAGGTCTGTATGAGGCAAAATCTAGAAGTACAAAGGGTTTTCCATTTAAATTCTTTTAGAGAAAGGACGAGACACATGAGGGATTTCTCCAGACACTTCCTGGTCGGGACGTCCCAGCAGCACCGGGAGATTTTAACAAAAATGGGTCTGGATAACTTCTGTGTAGAGCCCTACTTCTCAAACCTGAGACATAACATGAGGGAGCTGGTGGAGGTTCTAGCCACAGTGGCTGCTGGGCTGCCACAGCAACAACACGGATTCTACAGGTTAGACACGCTCCACCCCAGATCTTCATTTTGTACATTTCCATTCATCTGAGAATGGAAGTTATTTGTTGTTGATTGTGTTGTTTCTGTGACCCAGGGAGGAGTG
The DNA here is from genome assembly GCA_033238685.1 of Lates japonicus. NCBI lineage: Eukaryota > Metazoa > Chordata > Actinopteri > Centropomidae > Lates > Lates japonicus. The sequence continues at coordinate 1,280,484 of BRZM01000061.1, read as the reverse complement.
TTCAACCAGTGAGGCGTCGCTGCCTCCTCGTCACGAGGGAGTATCCCAAGAAGTGGCTCGCCACTGTGTCATCCAAGCCAGATTGCTGGCCTATAGAACAGGTCTGGTTGGTTTTTCTGTTTGTCACAGAGTAATTCATGGTACTGGAGAAGGATTCATAGTAGACCATATTCTGTTACAGATCAGACTGAACAAAATTTGATTATCTCAGGATCTATCAGCAAGGTTTCAGAGTTTAATTACTGATTTGAGTAGATTATGTAACTTATGACACTGTCAAATCATCTCTGGCATTTTAGTTTAGCCTGAGAAATATTTCTGTATTACCAGAAACATAGATAATCACCAATAGATTTCTATGTGTCAGGACTTAGGCAGCCACTCTCAAGTTTTTAAAGAGCTGAGGCAACAGCTGCATGCCTCTAGTACATTTTATGTTCTCATCAGAGTTGCCATTTGTCACCAGCTTCTCACATGGAAAACTATAATTTTCATTCCAGAGGACCCAAAAGTGGGTGTGGGTGCTGTTATCTGGGCCAGAGGACTCTCGGTGAGCTCACTTCTCTTGGCTTTGCTTCAGTTTGACTGGTTTATATCCAGTGCAGAGAGGAGGATTTGACATCCTGGATACAGTATACTGTTCTAATTAACTATTTCCCCCTTGTTTCCTGTCTTTATGCTAACTGTCTCCTGTTCTTGGCCTCAGCCTACAGACATGAATATTGTATCAGTCCTCTCATTGAATGATTAAAATGTCAAACAATTCCTTTAACTTGTCTTGTATGGATGGATGGTATGGTTTACTGTATCTCCTCTCCCACTGATACTGTTCATGGAGTGTTTTGAACTGCTCTCTTGTCCAAGGCTGGCTGCGATGGAACGGGACGTCTGTACCTGGTGGGTTGCGGGTACAACGCTTACCCAGCGGGCTCACAGTATGCCGAGTACCCACAGATGGACAACAAGCAGGAGGACCGACAGAGACGCAAATACAGATACATTGTCCACGCGGAGCAGAACGCCCTCACCTTCAGGTCAGACCAAAAATCACCAAGTCTTGTTTACTTGTGAACAATTTTAAACTAACTTTTAACAGCGTTTGACAGAAGTGTTTTTCCTGATGCTTTCAGGACTCGGGACATCAAAGCGGGGGAGCCCACCATGCTCTTTGTAACTAAATGTCCATGTGACGAGTGTGTCCCTCTGATCAGAGGAGCCGGCGTCACACACATCTACACCACTGACCAGGACAGGGACAAAGACAAAGGAGACATTTCATACCTGAGGTTCAGCAGCATGAAGGACGTCAGCAAGTTCATAGTGAGTGCATCTCTTTGCCTTTACTCCTTATTTTATGTTGTCACATGTTGATTTATATATATTTGTGTATGTACTGTAGCAACAATTAGCCACCATCACTGAATTGGTTTCTATAGATACAACATAGTGTTAAGTTTTAAGCCATTAAAAGGTTTAAAAACTTAACTGAGGTGAATTTCTGCACTCGTGCCTTTGACACTTGAATGTGAGAATCTCTCGAGGAAGACTATATATGGTAATTTATTCTGTTTTTCATACTGAAATCTCCTTGGACTCAGCAGCTTTTGGATGTTTCGCTACTGCTGCGTTTGAAGAAAGTAGATAAGACTCATCCTTAGATCTCACCACCTTGAAGATTCTGACATGTTTCTGTTTTCACAGTGGCAGAGGAGCCCCTCAGTTTGCTCAGCAGCCTCTCCTCACATTGCCAGTAAGTTCCATCTTGTTATCTTCATGTCTTCAAATGTGCCCTTTTTTCTGTACAAAAAGTTTCACCAGAAAGCAAGAAAAAAGACCAGTTTAACCTTTTACTTTAACTGTAACTTTAACAGGTTTTTTTTGTTTGTTTTTTGGTACAGATGGTTATGTTGGGAAGCACAGCAGGCAGACTGAGCAGGAGAGCCACAGCAACAAGAAGCTGTGCATCAACAGATCCCACGACTCACCTTCTGCCAGCTGAATGTCACCCCTGGACAGACGGACAGTTTGGATAAACCAAAAACCACAGAATCATGTTTTTAGCTCATGTGCCACAGATTAGATGTTTTCCGGCTGCATAAGTTTGAAAGACATTGGATATTCGTCCTCTCCTGACTCAAGATCAAATCAGTGTCGCGTGCAATTTTTTACGTTATTTATTTGCCCTTTAATGCAGCATTGGGATCAGCTGCTGCATGTTTATGTGTTTATACCGTGCTGGGTGATAACAGACTGGTGTTGCGATGTGAATGAATGTGTCTTCTACAAGTCCAGCCATTAGGAAGTCAGTGGCAGCGAGTTGGAGACAAGAACAAACTGAAAAGCAGACAGCAGAGTGACCTCAAAGGGAAACCACTGAGAAGGAAGGGATGGATGGATGGACAGTGATGGAAGAAGTAAAGAATGGATGGACTAAGTGGATGCTGGAGAATTATTAAATGAAGAGAATGAGGGTACTACAAACAAAATAATATATTTGAAATAGTAATATAAACTGTGATATGTAGATTTACTCATATCATTTTATTTTTTTATATAATCGGTGAAGAGTTTATTTAAATGGTATAAGGTGTGGGATACAGAGACGTCCATACTGTATGTATGTGTGCACAGGTTGTGATGGGTGTTGCTCCTGTTGACTCGAATAAGGTTTAAAAGAACTGCAGCAACATCTCTCCATTATATTGTTTTTAATGTGATTCAGACTGAAGCAAAATGCTCTCACTTTGGATCTCTGGCCTGACCGAGAGATAAAATCTCTACCAAGATATTTTTACTCTTCAGTGTAGAGAAAAGACAAACAGGCAGCCACATGCTTGTTATGAAAGGAAGCATGACATTTAGTTACAAGAAGACTGAACATTATCACAGGTGTCTGCAAAAGTGCCACATGAAGCAGCTTTAAAAAAGGAACTTGATTACACAGCTTGACTCTTGTGTCATTTATTTATGTACAGCGTCAAGTCATTATGTTCGTATCCAGCTTTAATTTTGTGCATGTTCCATTTTCATTGTGTGGACATATAATAGTTCAAATGTTCAAACATCCAGTATGATCCAGAAAAAAAGCCACAGCAGAATTAATCACTGGTTGTAATCTGTGTTCTCGTCACAAGATGCCACTAAATCTTACACACTTCAAGTCCTCCTGGGAGACTGGCCAGGTGCCCCCAATCACATTGATTACCTCCTGCGAGGCAACACAGAAAGAGACATGGGGGGGGGGACGAACAGCAGGCCCTAAGAAACAGGGTCCCCAGCTGGCTTTAACGAGTATTTAATTTGACCTGATGCTTGCCACCTGCCGTCACTTCAACCTTACCACCATACCTCCTCCATGAGAAGCAAATTAAGAGAGGTTGATTCTCACTTGGCACTCAAAGGTTCAAAGTAAAAGGATTTCCTTCAACTACTGGCATTTAAGAAAAATGAAAATAAAATCCTAATTCGGCTTGTATAGAAGAGTGAATAATTAACATCAGCAACAAATGAGCACACACACAACATATGCATTCTCATCCTTTTATTTGCTGCAAATGTGGTACAGTAGCATCAATGTGGAAACTAAAGTGGCTGCTTTCAGAGAGGGCACTGAGAAGATAATGTGGAGTTTTGCTTGACCATAGTTGCTCATTGTTTTGAAACAAAGAAATAGCTGAGTTTGGCTCAAGTGACAAAGTCTGATGTAAAGCTGGTTGGTCTACATTTGAATCTTGTTCTAATCTAATAAAGTATAAATACTGTCACAGTTTTTAACATCCAAAATAGCTGGTATTGTTTTTATTTTTTTTTACCCAAGAGAAAAAACATTTTTAATGCCAGATGAAAAAAAGCAAAATGGCACTTTATAGTTTTATGATTGTTAGTCACCCTACTGAATTTCACTACTGTCTTTATTTCTGTTTGAGTCACTGTATTTAACATAAGACGGCTAAACAGTTTGAGTTTGAAATATAATTTGAAACTGCTGTGAAAGATTTCTTTATTCATCATGACTTTGTCAAACATAATACTTGTTTAAAAACCTCAATGGAAGCTCAAAGTAACCTGATGGATGCACATCAAATATTAATTAGGAAATAAAATCCAAATTTGACTGACTTTACTGCCAGCGTGGTCATTTTTCATTTCTAGGTCAAATATAAAACCAACACCGCTTTAAAAGTAGTGTTTTCTCCTCACTGATTTTGCACATTTTATGGTCCTTTAACTACATGTGGATTTTTCACAGTTATATTTCACCATTGAATCCTGTTACAGATCACCTTTGGCCTCACTCTGCGGCAAGTTTCCCAGTGAGTTTGTGGCCAACGCAGCTTTTAATTCACATACTGAATTAGTGCTGCCTCTGCGACAAACTCAGAGAGACTCCAGCAACCTATCAGCTGCAAAAAGTTTCAAATGTTTAACAGCGTAACTCAAATATAGTGAGTTAAGAGGTTCACTGCTTAATCACAACAAATATGTTCTATCCAGAGCATATTTTCATCAACATAATTAAGCTCCCCCTGGAAAGATACTGAAAATAAAAAAAAAATATAAGAGAAAAGAAGGGAAAACACACCAAACCAAAAAGGCACCTCTGAATCTTCTCACCTTTTTCCTTCCTAACACCAACATCAGATCCAAATCAGAGCAAAAACACTTGTGACAGCACAGAAAGAAAAAGGAGTGAAACAGAGACACAAACAGCCATCTTTACAGCCGCTCTCCTCTCTCCTCCATCCACACAGCAAAGCGCCTCCTGTTTAATGTTCAGTGTTCTCTCACTCGCAATGGCACTCACTTCAGGTGTACAAACCATAAACTGTACATGACAAGAAATGAAACTATATCTTTAAAAAAAATCACCATCAAGCAGTGTGAAAACAATGATCAGCTTAAGAAAAAAACATTTGAATCATCATCATATTTTTTTATCATACAGAAAGTGCTATCAGCCACCAGCAAAGAGAACCAGTGATCAAAATGATTGAAGCTTACTGTACCGATAGCAGCCCAATGTCACGATTCAATTAAAAAGGCTCTTCATTTCAAAAGGTTCTTAAATTAGGCTCACAATTACTATTTTCGTTGGCAACCTTTGGTCAACAGTGACTGAAACCAATTGTCTTTAACATCTCTATTCTCAGTCTTACTAAAGCTTATTGGAGTTAATTAGATCAGCACAGGTGGATTCATCTAAAGCTGGAAACACATCAAAATTTATACTATTATATTTGACTGAAAGAGTTAGCATCACACCAGCATCACTAGCTCAGATTAAGCCTCAACACTGAGAAAATCAAATTATGACCAGTTTAAAGCAGTCTTTCTTGCTAAATCAGCCTTTATATATTGTACCGCATCTTTCCAACTTCAGAGAACTGATTGGCTAAAATGTTAACTTTTGGAAGACAAGACTTGTTCCATCCATTTTAATGTGTAAAACCACGAAGGCTGTACTAAAGTCTGATGATGCTTTTTAGTTTCATAAGGAGAAATCCTCAGCAATCATTGGATTTGGCAGTACAATAACTAAGATATTTGGTAGCATTAGGTAGCATTACTGTTGGTATGGCATTTGGTTAGCAAAGCTTTTAGCAATGACTGAGAATGTGATTCACACTTAAGATGTTCTCACTCTAAAGTAAATCCTGACCAGACACGTTGACCCAAAAAAAAAAAAAAAGAAAGAAAAAGAAGCAGAAATTCTTCATCGTTTTTTCTGATTTGCGGCTACTTCATTTAAACAGTTAGAAATTAACTTGAGTGCAGCAACTGGTGAAAACAAAAATGGTCACGTCTGTTTGTTCGACAGCCACTCGACCATTTTGGCCAAAGCTTTTTTAACCGCTGGTTCTCCCAACAAAGCAAAATCAGCTGCCTCCAACACCAGGAGTTGTGGCACTACATGCTACAGATGAAAAAAAAAAAAAGATCTCATGAAAAAATTTACAAAAGATCAGTGATTGAGAACTACTCTTGCACAAGTTTTTAATGGACCAACAAAGAGAAAAAAGACAAATAACGTCTTTTTTTTAAATAGAATAACCATTATTGTTAATGTGTTTTTTTTCTATGTCTTCCTATTGATAAAAAGTCGGGGTAGAGGGAAGGGAGAGATGCTTCTCTAGGAGGCCGGTTTCTTCAGATCCCTGATCTGTTTGATTAGGTACGTCTTCTCGTCATTGAACTGCTCGTCGTCCGCGCGATCCTTCTGGAAGTTGCTCAGGAAGTCGATTAGTTTGGTCTGGTTCTTGAGCAGGATGTCGATGATGGGCTGCGTCTTGTTGGGGTTAGCTACAAACACCTGAGGACAGGAGATGATGTGTTTATTTACCTTTTTTTTGTGAGATTTCTGATTTTCTGATAAAGCTAGCAGAGGCAGGAAAAGACACAAACTGCCTGTCCAGCAATCAGTGTCATGTCAGTGCAGCAGGCCCTGCAGTCCCAGCTGACTGACTATTGTTACTGTCAAGTAAAAGGATAATCCATTATTCGTATTTTAGGTTAAACTGATGTGTATTTTCTGTGCTGCATGCATGAGCGAGGTGGGGTTTTTTTTTTTACCTTAAAGACATGGAAGGCCTCAAACTGGATGTTGGGACTCTTGTCTCTCAGTAGATTCATCATCAGCTTGAGGTTCTCGGGCTTGCTGATGTAGCGCGTCATCACCGTGAAGTTATGTCGGTCCAATAGCAGCTCGCCCAGAAGCTGGAGGAGACAAAAAAGAAGTCCATCTCATTCTTGTTGTTTTGGTAGAAGTGTAAATATAGGCTATGGTGGCTAAGAGGTAAACTGTTGGACACCTATGGTCAGCTCTATTTAACCTTTGACCTTTACCCTTCAAAATTGCCAGTTCTACAATAAGACAGTAGTACCATCAGGAAGCTGGTCATCTTCAAAGACCAACAGGCTTTTTGCATTTGAGGCTTTTGAGCAGCCTGAGTGGACAGCTCCCTCTAGTGGCCAGGGGAGGGGGTGAACTGTCCTCCATCTACTCTCATAGGGACTCTGACAAAATAGCAGGATCAGGGACCATAATAACAAACAATCCCTCACTGGCTTCCCACCCACAAACATGGCTGTAAATTTAATTCCCATTTTCTTGCAAGCTTTCTTGCAACATTTTTTAAACAAATTTTGACCCAAATTGCAACATCCTAGCTGCTGCTGTCAAGGCCAAACCTTTAGAGACTGCCTCTTGGTGACGTAGTTCTCAGAGTGCAGCAGCTTCTCATAGTCTGCAAACACCTGCAACGACATAAGAAACACAGCTCATTATACACAAGTCTGAAGTGGAATTTGACACATTTGGCTCGTAGCTCAACATTGTCAAGTCTCCTGTGTTTTGCATATGTGTCCATTTGCCTCCAAGGAAAATGTTTAAACTTGTGTGTGGACGTTCAACCCTTTTTCCACTTCCTCCAAACTTGCAAAAATAGACACCAGGCTCTGCCAAGTGTCTTAAATACAACTTTCTCCTCGGTCTTCATACCAGTAAGAGCTTTGCATCTGACCATTAGTAGCTAACATCAAAACATCTCTCTTTATATTGTTTGTTTTATGTCCCTTATTAAAGAAAATCCTAAAAACTTTCTCTCACAACTATGAGATAACACTGAATCTCTGGCTTTGATCCTGCACAAGCAGAGCTCATTTTTAATCTTAAAGTACCATTAACACAATTAGTTTGTTTTTTGGGTATCACATCGCAAAGCCTGAAACTAACTTGTGTGGCTCTAGAAGTTTGTGGGCTGGACACCAACATCTAATCAGTGTGCTGTATTTTGACCTGGATCACATCGACTCTGTTGAGCTGAGTCTCCTGACAGGCCTCATGGTGACATACACACATCTGTCAACATACAACGTCCAGGTAAAAAGGCACCTCTGTGTGGGGGTTTCTTCAGGCTGGGACCCCTGGGGGCCCTGCCTATGAAAGGGACCCCTCTGCCTTGGGAAGCAGACAGCATAGAGCACAGCTTTGTATCTAGAGACGTTGTGACACTGACAGGGTTTTCCAGCGATTCACTTTTCCTGGAACTTTAAGTGCATTCGTCAAAACTTTATTTCTCACTTCCCATATGTCTCCCCTATTTTCCAGTGTATTGAAAACACCCTCACAGCCCCCTGTGTGTGACCACAGTGTGTTCAATGAGACAAACCTTTTTTTTTGGCTGCATGACTGGCCCATTGAGCCCTGCAGTGACTGATACCTGATCTGGTTATGTATCTATGCATGGTTCCTCTCTTGGGGAGTGTTTATGTTTACGCTTCCAAACAGCGCTCGGCGGCTGAAGTTGCGTGGGAGGAGGGTGTGTGTGTGTGTGTTGCATGGACATGAGGGAGGGAATGATGAAATCTAAAAAATTCCAGCTGGTAACGCTGGTTCAAAATACCATGATAAACATGCATTAACATGTGTGGCAGCTATTACAGTCTCCCATTGTGTGTTTTCCTGGCTTCCCAGTGTTGGGAAATGTGTGTGAGAGTCAGTCCACTCACAGCATCGTAGTTCTGTTCGAGGTATTCGGCCACAAGGACTTTGTGTCTTGTCAGGAGATCCTGCGAATAAAGAAAAAGAAAAGATAAATCAAGTCTATCAGGTAATAGAGACTTTTTAAAGGAGGTTTGTGTAGCTCTCTGTTTTCAGGAAATGACTGATTTCTGTCCAATAAAGCAGGTAAAACACACTATAACAGAAACACCCGAGGTACCTTGAAGGTGGCGAAGGCATCCGAGGCGATGTCAAAGGTGGACATCTCCACGTAGTTGAAGAAACTGTGGAAATGGTCAGAGAGAAGGACTATCTTGGCGAGCGGCTCATGGCGGATGCACTCCCTCAGCATGATCCCGCAATTCAGCGCTACCTGGGGTGTCTCGTACCTTCGAGAAGAGACAGAGCATTTGTGTGACCTCCTTGGAAGCTGTTAGACTCTGAGTACAGTATGTACAGTATGTTGTGTGTGTCTCACCCTTTCAGCAGTATAAAGAGGACCTCTACACACACAGACACACACAGAAGGGGGCACAGGGCTTAGGAAAGAGCAGTCAATAACATGCTGGATGCAATAAATAATAATCTGTATTATTATCATGTGAGTAGGACCATGTGCAGTCAGATGTGATGTCAGTTCATGACAGGCTTTTTCCTCAATCGAAAAAACTTGGCTTCGGGTTGAACAAGTGCACGTCTGCTTCCTAACATTTCTGTGACATTTGGAGCTTGCCAGCTTGTCTAGGATACATAATAATGACGAATAGCCCAGCTAATACTGAGTTTCTATGGCTGATACAGACACCAGTATTTAAAGACTTTTAAAAAATCAGATTTTTAATCAATTTGATTATCTGAAAGTCAGGAAATGTTTAAATTAAGTTAATACAAAGCCATGCCACAACAACCCCCAGTAACTGACTAATCATGAAGAATTCCTGGAATGGATGGATTTTCAAACCTCTGCTCTCTCTTCATCCAGCCGGTATGACGTCTCAACAAAAGGCCGGTGAGAGAGGAATAAGAATATGGCATGTGTGTGTGTTTGTGTTTCAGGATTCCTCTAGCACCTTAGAGACACATTCCTAAGTCATCTCTGGTCTACACGAGCGACAGCCCCTTTGACACCAGACTTCAGATAATCAAAGTCATAGTCGGTACATTAGGTTTTTACATAACGTCAGGAACAATGGAGGGACTGGTGGGGACTGTTCCCATAGACTCAAATTTCTGCTTAAACATGTCAGTTTAGTTAGTTCAACAAGAGAGGGTGAGTCAGGACTAAACATGGCTACATCTCTAGACTTTAAACCAGCAGAAAAAACTAATCTCTGAAGATGCAGTCATGCTTTTTCGAGTCTAATTATAAAGTAAAATGTGACAAAACAGACTTCACTGACGGTAAATCACAGTAACCTCTTAAATAAGTGAGCTTCCTGTCATGAATTTAGACTAAAAGTTCAGCTTTTCTCCACTAAGAACCAGAAAAAGATGCTGCTATCTGTCCAATATCTAACACAACCAGATTAAAAAAGGTCTCTCCATTTGTGGATCAGGCAATCATACCAACACCTAATACTGATATGCCAAGTATCAAACTGGACTTTCAGCATTCCCTGACAATGTTAGTGCCTTACACGTCCCATTCACTCATGCAGGATGTAATAAAGGAAGATGCACTTCCACTGTGCGCTATCTGCAGGTTATTTTTAACCTATCAGCCGTTTGTCATATTGCAAGTGTCTTAACAAGAACGGCACATGCTCATTAAGTCAAATAGATGTCAGCACAGGTTTAACTTTGTCAGCAGCATAAAACAAAACCAGCTGTCAGCTCTCCATAAAAGAAGACTAAAAATATGTGAAGTAAACGTGAAGTAAAAGAGAGAGATTTTGTCAGTGGCCCGAGTGTGTGAGTGTTTAAAGGATCCGGGAAGCAGCAGCGGCCTTCGCAATCCAGGCCAGGTCAGGAACAGGCAGGAAACTTGTGACTGCTAATCCTCATCTGGGAATGTAAAAGGGCATTAGACTGCCCCCTTTACCCTGACTCCCACCCTCATTCCTCCCTCCATCCACCTCCACTGCCAATCCTCCCTCCATCCACCCTATTTATGTCTGTTGCTCACTTGTTATTCTTGAAGGTTTTTGTCATGAAAATGCTCAGGTGGTAAATGTGTCATCAGTTAGCTCAGCCGAGTCGTGACACTTGAGGAAGAAATAGCTCAATAACAGGAGAGTTAACAACCTTGACGGTAAAGGAGCTGTGTGTCAGAGGAGTGAGGAGCAGGGACTCCGATTTCCGATTTCCCCAGACGACACTAAAACAAAGTGGTAAACTCTGAGCTGTACTATAGATTTATCGAATCAGTTTTGCTCTTTTAGAAAAATCTAATTATATGACATAAAACCCAACATGCTGCCCAAATATTATCGACTCCAGATGTCATGAAGTTGTCATAAAGGAGCCGTCCACAGGGCATCATAACAAGATAACGGCTGATCCTCTACAGAGATATTTGAGTTTCCTTGAGCTTTAGAAAATAGGTGTGAAATAATGAAAGAGGTCTTCACATATTAGAGGCGACAACAACTAAAAACATTCATTTGTGAAGGGCTTCAAACAAGAAAACAGCTTGAACTGGAATCACAAGGTTTTCACCTGACAGACAAAAAACTCAGCTGAGCGTGTTCATTTTCCTGAGCACTGACCCGCAGTGTTTAACCTTTAAGTTTAGGTGTAAAGGATTAATTTAGAGGTTTTAAGGATAATTTAACTCTGGGCGTCACGTTCTCCCGCTTTTTGTTTATGCGGTGATGTTTTCGAGGCTTTTATTCTGACAGAGACAATGGCATCGGTCAGAGGGTAAACTGCTGATTCGCATTTAACAAATGGAATCACATGGAGGAAGATGACTTATTCTCTCTCTCTCTCTCACACACACACACACACCATCTGAAGGTCAGACTGAACTTGAGTGGATTTCTTTCAGAAAAGTCCCTTAAATATGATGTATTCATTTCTTTTGCAACAATGGTGAGATACATGACATATGACTTAAAGGAACGGCCATATTGCATTTCTGCTTTGTTTCACTTTATCATCACATTATGTAATAATGTAATGACCACCAAACGTCAGGCCAGTCAATATTTGTCAAAGGATAAACAGGCAGTGAGGAAGTAGTTATCAACAGAGGGGACCTGCACTTGCATCAGATTGCCTTGTTTTTTATCCGATCATATTTACAGACTGTGGTGTCAGGTAAGAACCAGTCATACATCTTAATATTTCCACTCTGTCGTCCAGCCTTGTTCCCGCAGCTGTAACTAAACGTTTGGGATTATTAGAGAATACTTAAAGGGTCCCTTTTAATCATCTAATAACACGTCTTTTGAGTCCTGGAAAGCTTAAGCTCTAGGTTACTGTGAAGCCTTCATTTTCACTTGTAGCCTACTTAAGACTGACTAAATGTTATGTAATGGAATTAATCTGGTGCCCACTGGGCTTGAACACACACAGCTAGCTGCTCCGCTTCAGTGTAATCTAACAGGGAAGGGCTCCACTTTGCCCCCAATATTAATGTTTCAGCTGTAGTCATGGGAGACTCAGCCATCTTTAAATACTGATAAACAGAATAAATATTAAGGGGAAACAGGAATCACAGTTACTGATCAACTTTTCATTTTTTGTTGACTGACTAATCAACTAATTGACCAATCGTTGCAGCTCTAAGTCAGACTTCCTGTTGGTTTAAGAGAAAAACTGTTTCAGTTTATGTCATGTACACGTGTTCAAATACCTCACTGAGCCCCACTGCAAAAGTTCAAGCAATAAATACAGGTATCTACACTTAATGGATGACTGGATAAATAAATGAATGAAAAACAAAACACTGAGGCCACAGCCAACGATCACATGCTCAGAAAGATTGTCAGCTGCCTCACTATCAAAACATTCACAGCAGATTCCCTCAACTGGAGCGTAGATGTAGATGTAGATGTGGCAAAGACTGATGACATATTTCAGCTGTAAGCAGACTTCTCCTGGATTATCTGCCAGCGTGACCTTTGCCGTGACATATGGGCTTAATGTAAAAGCAGACATCTGAAAGAAAATGCCCTTCGCTTTCATCTGCACCAGACCTGAGCTGAACAGTCGCTCGGTGCAGTCTGAATAATTCAGGCCGTCCTACACGACGAACATTAGGTCTGCCTGACTGGTTGTAAAGTTTTTGTTGTTGTGGTGCAGTTTTCCTGAACTACACCTTCCATTTTCTTTAATACTGACAATTATTGTTCCATTTCTTCAGTTTTGTGTTGTACTTTTATTTTTCTGATTTTCTTTCTTCAACATTTGCAACTATTTGTATCAGACCACAGTCTCACCTTTAACTCTGAAGTGTGTTTAATTGAAATCTTTATTCAGAGTGTCTACTCACTTGACAGTGATGCTGCTCTACCTGCAACAAATTTATGAATGAATAATAAAGTTACACATGCCAGGCCCACTCATTAAATAACACAGCTGCCTTTCCCAGCATTAGATAACAGTAGCATACAGTGTAATAAGTGCACACTGTGGGTAGATTTGATGACTAATCAATGTCATTCCAGCGTAGCAAGATAGTGATCCATGACAGGAGCCTGAGCGCTAACGTAGCAAGATAGCGATGCGTCACACCTACATGCCAGTCAGCCGGCAACGTGTGCTAAAAAAAAAAAAAGGTGTCATGTTATCCCATGGCTTGACTTGTCGTGCACTTGATTTTATATTCAAAAAACAAATAAACTCTCTCTCACTACAAGCAGCTGATGGAGCATCAGAAATTATAGGAAAAATGCTCTGCAAGCTGTGACTCAGGTAATTCATGAGACACATTCTGCACATTCTGCCTCAGGGTATATCCATATTCAAATGAAAATGCCTCATTCATTCATAATGACTTTCAGAACATTCAGCAATGAGATGACTGTGCCGCCTTTTCAAACAGGAAGAAAGGTGGCTGCCATTTAATTTGACAGCATTTCTTCTTAACTGTGTGGAATGCAGACGCAGCCATTCATGATGGACTGAAACACACACAACTGGAATCCGAGTATTCAAGGAGGAGCGAGGAGGATATTTAACCCTCAAACACTCACCTGCTCTCTCAGGATAAATGATTACTGTTTGCATATGCTGATAGCAGATAAGACTTTTTCCTAGGAGTGTGTCAAAGTGAAACCACTTAATGATACTGTAGAGAACAGCTTTAACCTCCATTTTATAGCACTTTCTACTTTGAAAAAGTCGATTTGTTGCTTTGTTTATGCTGCAGAGTCTGCTCCCAGACAGAGAAATGAGATCTGAGTGTTTGAACTGATGACGCTACATCACAGCCCGTCTCAGACTACAAAGAGGCATTCCCTGTGCAGACGTTCACAAGGAGATCGTCCTCTCCAAGGCAACCTGGAAGGAACGCTCCCCGAAAGGACAAACATCAGCTCATTTAGATTGATAATGATGTGAGAAGCACCTTCTCTTTTTAACTCCGACTGGGAAACAAAGGGAATTTGAGATTGCCAAAAACAGCCCTGTGCAGGAGCAGACTAATGGTACCACTGGCTCTGATGTCTGCACAAAGATTACGTTATGGCTCTGTGATTTCAGTTGTGTCAGAGCCATCACCTGCTACATGTCCAGCTGACCTGATAAACACCATAAAGGCTGTGGATGATACTATATACAGATATACATAGGCTATGAAATCAAACTTTTATGCCCTCTTTTAACACGCCTTCCTTCCAAATTCACCTCTCAACCACAACTTTCACCCTAACCTATGTATTTGCCAGAGCACAGCCTTGGAAGCCAAATTCAGGGCAAAAAAAAACTTAAACTTCTTGTAATTGAGAGACGAGCTGGTAGTTAAAAATATAATGCTAAACATAAATATGACAAGATGATGCTGAGAAGTTTGTATGCCACAAATGGACAGTTGTGAAACTTTTGGTCAAGTTGGAAGTATAAGGTCTTCCCGCCTGTCATGTATGATACCAATGTATTCCGACTGAAAGCTGTGGGAGTATGTAACACACACTGCAGGGAGTGACAGTATATTCATGTCTTTCAACAGTAGGCTCACACAGACTGGCAGACCTGGATTGCAACGTACAAGTTCACTATGTGCTACCATATACTTTGTTTAGGACAGTTCATATGTTGCTGCAGTTTTGTGCAGGATCAGTATGAGTAAATAATCTGAGCCCGTGTCAGACAGGCCTGTCCTACCAGGATATGGGAGCCTACTGTATGAGAGTCTGGTTTATCTATATGTCAAGTCAAATGGAGGAACCTAGAGGAACACAGGATGTAAGGTTGGGTTGTATTCAAAATAAAAGCAGAGCAGCATTAGAACATTTTAAATACTGACCTTTAGCCAACATTTCAACACTAAAAAATATTCTGTTTGCCACAGCAGTCTGACAAAACCTGGAAATATTCACGTCCGAGGCTGCCATTTTATCTTGGAAAATGTATCAGTTTTCAAAACTGTTGCTGATTAATATATTAAATCACAAGTCAATTCAGCTGTACATCAAAGATACAGCACATAAGATATAGATTCACTCCAGAATAAATTTTGTTTACTGAGAAAACCATCTAATACAACAGGAGACTGGTATTCAAGCATTCCCAAACACACAAAGAATGTAAAATCAAATGATGCAATATCCAAGCCATCCATGTGGATGTTAAAAATGACTCTGCAGAATACAATACAGCATTTCAGCAAAGACAATAGAGCTGCAGCTAATAATTATTTTCAATATCAATTACTCTGTCAATTATTTCCTTTCAATTAAGCAATTATTTGATCTATAAATGTAAGAAAATGGTGAAAGATGCAATTTCCCCAGGTGAAATCTTCAAATTGTTCAGCATTTAGCATTTAGTTCATCAAAATATTAAGCTTTTTGTCATAATTTACAATACAGACCAAATCAACAAATATTTTATTTTATTTTCCAAGTGACTAATCATTTCAGATTTATTGTAAAAATCTTAAACGGTTTTATTTTTAAATATGTGACCGGAAGCGGCATTGTTTCCATCGCGGCTAGCCTGACGGTGGTCGTCTAAAGTAACGTAGCAGAGAAGAAAAAAACAAAAACAAAATACACACACTGTATATGTGCTGCTGAAGAATTAAAGATCCCATGAACGGCAGTGTTTGGAGGAATACGAGCTTGTAGCTCAGGCGGCACTAAATAGCAGATAAGGCCGCATAAACAGTCCCAGACAATGTGATTTAACAAGGCTACACCCCTCTCGCCTCCGGCTAAACTCCCTTTTTGTTTGACAGATTTCCAAAGCTAATCACAGTTGTCTGCATCATTTCAGAAACAACTGCTGAAATGGACATTACGAGGCTCTCGTGTATCGGCATAACAGACATTTAAACGTGCTAACCCGGACTGAAGTTATAAAGACTGTCAAGGGCAGTAATATCTCACCATTAGGTTAACTGGAAGCTATTGCTCTTCGACAGTATGGGCTAGAAATGATACTTACAGTGGGAAGATGTTTGGTAGGGTATCTTTAAATGTCTTCACCGCTTCTGTCCCGGTTCACAGCGCAGCCGAGACTCCCAGATAGGCTTTAGTGGTCACGCCAGGGTTGTTTGTTGACAGGAAAGTCCTCTAAAAATGTGTGCGATACAATTTAAAATGTGGGGAATCTGATAAGAAGGCAGTGCAGAATTCCATCTGGTCGCTTTCCAGCCTTCTGTTAAGCTAGCGTGGAGAAAACTCAGGTTTTCCGGTGTGAAATTTCACAATAAAACCGCCACGCGCACTCGTCCGTTTATACAAAGACAGGTTAAAAGTCAGACTAAACTTGCTAGTAATAATTGAAATGGCGCCATATCTTCCAAATCGAAACGATTTTCTTCTTATTCCTACACTATCACGCTGTCACACAGAAATTTGCTTTATTGTGCAAACCGTAACACTTCCGGCAGTAGTCCTGCTCACGCTTGCTAACTTTACAAATCTGTATCTTTCCAGCCGCGGCTGAGTCTCGCTCACATCCTCTCACATCATGTCCTTCTTACCGCTTTGTCTCACGTGTTACTAAATTATATGCCACCAAAACAAATCCAGTTGTCATCAAGTTCAACGTACTTAGATTTAAAATACTGGCAAAATCTAATTTCCGTTAACAACGAGTAAGAGGACAAAATATAGAGGAAAGGGGAGACTGAAGGTCGGATTGTAAACATATTGGAACGACGCCCAGGCCAAATCATGACAGTCCAAACTGGGGAAAGCCCATTGGTGTTTAGATATCACGTGGTTGAAATTACATTTCCGGATCAAGATACATAATTGATAACATTGTCAGTGTATCCATGTGGTTTTTATGCTGAAAGCCAATAATTAAACTGATAAAAATTGATAAAATGATTTTTAAAAAAATGTTATTTGAGTGTTGTCAGCTAAAAAGGATAACATTAAAAATAAAAATAAAATAAAATGGCTCCAATTCCCACAAAAGGCAAAGTCATATAGAGGAAACCATGTCAGACTTTATTAAAGCTGCTTTTCATTTTACATACAATTCAGAATTACATATTTACAAATATACACAGATATGTCTCATTATAATATCTTTATATCAACACCATACTCAGTAGATATACAATAGGAAAATAAAGACAGTGGTTGCTGCAATGTGCTGCATAAAAAGAAACTAAAAAATATAACCCTTCTCATCTCTCCACCCTCCGAGTAAAAAGTAGAAATAATTCAATAAGCTTTATTCGTGTGACCATGATCAAACACTGACAAGTTTAGTGCCCGTGTCAGCTTCCATAAGAGGGCAGAAAATAAACTCTCACAATATACAATAGTGCTTGGTAAAAAATACTCGCCTCGTTCAGGGGCTTTCTGACGTGAGAGGCTCATGAAGGAAACATGCCACGAAGAGTGATGATACACAGAGACTCACAAAAACCATGATCCTCTTCACAGTATTACATGCTCTGGAGGAAAAACAATGTGAGGTATAGAGAGGACACATCTGTACAAGTGTAACATACATTTGTCAGCGTTACAGAACTTACATGGATCAACACATAACGCCAGCCACAGTTTTACTCTCTGGTTCTGCTCACAGTTTGACACCGAAACGGCCTGTGAAGAAGAAACCTTTCCTCTCACAGGGAGGGGCATGCATTTTGTGATTTGAGTACAAAAGCTTTAAAGTGGTTCTCAAGGAGCTTAAGAAAATAATTAAAAGAGCTAATTATAGCTGGGGCTGGATTTAATAAAGCCACAGTGGTGTTAAACATGGCTTTGTTAAACCAGTGGACAAACACAGCTTATTCTTAGTAATAGATGGGTGCGGCTGGTTTTAGTGCAACAGCACTTTCTGTATTTTTCTGTCGGACATTCAACAAGGATGGAAAAGGGAAGAGATTGTTTTACAGTGCGCCTTGTGTACAGTAGAAATCTTGGGATATAAAAAACATGTGAAGAAAAAGATGTCATTCAGTGTTCAGAATAGCACAGGTTCCTGTGTGTGTGTGTGTGTGTGTGGAGGTGTGTCACAGCAGCTGGTTGTCAGGTGTGTGTGTATGTGTGCTATCAACCTGTATCAACATCCTCATTTCCACCATGAGCAGCCAATCAGGGTTTGAGCTCACTCACCACCCCCCTTGTTGCCAATAGTCAGAGTTTTGTTGTTATTATTATTTTTTTTTTATTTTGCACCACTGTTACTCAGCTACATTAGGGTGTCAAGTAAACAAATATTGCTCTCAGGGGTTGGTGGTGCAAACACGTCGAGCAGGTCTGGGCCCCGGTTAGCCCTGCTCGTGGAGAGGTGGCTACTGTCACATGCCTCGGCAGGGCTGGGAGCACAGGACGAGGACAAAGCCTGCTTTTGTGCCGCAGTGCAGGACAAAGATAGGTGAGCAGAGCGGCCATGACACAAAAACAGAATATAACAGGATGCAGGATGTTGAGATCTGGGTGCATCTGTTTCTGTGTGTGTGACCAGGGTGTGTAGGAGCCTTGGAACACTGATGATTTTCAATAAAGTTTACCTTTCAGTCACCACGGATACCACTATTATCACCACATGTACAATGTAAACAATCTAAAACATCCCCTCTGCTGATATCTGTGGTATCTGACAGCCTTTCCTGGGGGTTTGTGACACACACATCTGCAAGAATGCACACACACAAAGACGTTTAGTCGACACAAGCAGGTATGCAGTCACACCTGCTGCCTGCCCACGCAACTTCTTGGGCTTCCTGAGAGGTAAAATCCAGAGGCGAGTCAGGTCAGACGAAGAGAGAAGTTCAAAAGCTGTTTCAAGCTGCCACTCGCTTTTTTTTTTCTTGTAAGTGATTTGTATGTGTAGCTGGAGAAGTGCAAGATGTGTGAGCACCAGGTAGTGCTGTCGGTGACATTCACCCAGCGATACATTTAGACTGTGACTTAAATTGTAGTTTTAAAAAATCTACTCAAGGGTTAAGGGAAGCTCTTATTCTGAAAAAACTGACACCATCAGTCAGCTAGTGCTACAGGGATTTAACACCCTGAACGCATCCCACATACAAAAACAAAAAGTTTACAAGACTTACAGTAATGTGCCCTGACCTCCTCAGTGACGCTCCGAGATTCACTGAAAGCATGTTTTCTCTGTCGTTGCAGCCAGCTGCCAGTTTTCACAGTGTACGATTAACGTCTGACGCTGTATCACGTGAAAATCCCAGTCTGATCGTAGATAGCCTTTCTTGTGAGCTGCTGACACCTCATATATTTAGTGCAGATATTTAAATGTGTCTAATTTAATGCTACATACTGTAATCACAAGGAGTTTTGTGATTTTAAAGAAAGGCCTGCCAGGAAGTGATTGATCTTTTCCTGATTCCTAATTAATCATCTGAATTTTCTGTCACTGGAATGTACTATCCTAGCAACATGTGGATATTTTTGAAGGTAGAAAAAACAATTCACATGAGAGTGTAATACTGCTGAGTGGAAATGAGCTGTTTTTCTTCTGCAGTTAGAGACCGGTGACTGTAAATACAGTACGGTGACATTCGCCGATGCAGTGACAGTTTTGTGAAGTGTGTGATGAAAGAAGATTCTGTTCTCCTGTCCGAGTCAGAGTCAGGTTTAGTTGGTGTAACTCCACCTGGATCTCAGGTCAGGGTTTGATGTCGGAGAAGCTGGTGTAGGTCTCGCTGCAGCTGGAGGAAGTGCTGAGATTCCCAGAGACGCTGCCATCTGATGGACAAACACGCAAACAAACAAAACCGGCTTTATTAACCCCCGGGTGGACAGCAGCCGTGTTTACACAGTCTTTTAATCAGAGCAAAAACGCCCCATGCAAACACCTCTATCAGAGACAATGTGGGCAGTAAAAGAAATACCTGAGCTGCTGAGTGACTGGGACGACTTTGACTCTGAGATGAGGCTGAGGAGGTTGGCTGCTGCCACCCAGCCCTCCTTACTGCTGCGGAGGTTCCTCACAAACCTGCAGAGAAAGCAGGAATTAAGCGACCAATCAAAGAAGCTTTATACTGTTTGATTTACTCTCATTAATATGTATAAAAATGAATTAGGAAGATGTTTACCACTGTCCATCTTCTCCCTCTTTGATTAGCTGCACCACGTCTCCGCTCTTGACAGACAGCTCCTGAGGTCCCGCCTTCTCGCAGTCTGCTACCACAGTGTACTTCCCTGGAGCCTAGAGGGGTCAAAGGTCGCTCAAGTCAGTCGTTCGAGAGGTTAAAGGAGTCAGGTGACGTATGTAAAATTCTCCAGGCTCACCAGCTTCTTCCCCACGTCGTCCTCGGGGTCGGAGTTCATGGGGTCCTCGCCGCTGGAGTACCCGTCGTTCTCTTCCGAGGCGTCCACGGAGAGAGACGCCTTGCTCCAGCCTGGAGGTGGGTGGAGGAGAGAGGAGGGAGGGAGTCGAGGAGAAACAGAGGGAAGAGGGGGGAACGGGTGGTGAGTGACTTGAGGAAATGTGGAGGTGAAGGTGAATCTCTCACACAAGCGCACTCTCACACCATGTGGCATTAAAATGGCTTCCTGGGTCATCAAAACACAGCTCTGCAGAAAGTGACTGTGCTTCTCACAGAGGATATCTGGGATATTCATGGTTGAAATTAGATGGTTACTGTCAATATTAAAGGACAGAAACTGCACACTAAAGAGTAACGTGTCTGTGAGTGTGACTTTTGCCAGGAGCGAGCAGAATGCCACTTGGAGAGAGAGTCACACACACATTAATCTCTGTCAAAATGTGACAAATTGACACACACTCACACACACACCACCCTTAAACTCCAAAATCCCAGGGAGGATCAACGGAGAAAAGACAAATCCCAGTGAAACGAAATCACAGATTCATGATCAGAGGAAACAGACTTGAATCACCTGGATTCATTTCATGTTGTTAAAACTGCACTGTGTATGTTTTTCTAAATTTATTCTCCATGCCACACAGCAGCTAAACATACACCCAATAGCAGAAGAAGAGAGTTGATTGATTTGAGGTAGAGTAGGCACCTTGAAAAAACATTGTCATTTAGGCTTGAGTTGAGACTTAAAATCTTATGTTTCCTAATAAAAACAGTACAAGTGCCGTCCAGGCCTTTCGTCAAGTTGAAACTAAATATCTGCAAAGGGAGATAAGATAATAAGCCTCAACACACAGCTGAATGACTTAAAAAGTGGACGTTCTGTTTACACTTTACCTCCAGTAAAAAATCAATCATGGCCACCACAAACCACAGCAAAACAGTGGCTGATCCTCAGAGCGGCTCTGTACCTCGCCGCTTGCTTTGTAACAGACTAGAGGTGCTCATCCATTTGACTCTGCTCAGAGTGACATGAGGAGCCGGCTCTGGACGGGAAAGAAACAGCCAGCGAATGAATGAGACGGCCGTGCCAGTGTGGTGAGACAGCTGGGTTAGCTTGTGAGTCAGGAAACAGACGTTTTTAAGAGTGTTTAGTGACTCTAAATCACTGGGAGAAAATGTTAGTAAAGCACTCACAGGGTTGGTCAGTTAGTACATCAGTCATTCACACACAGACATTTGTTACATGTCCCCCAATGAAAATGAACAAAACATCACCACAAATTAAAAGGTACAAGACTGAGGTCTAATTCAGAGACGATGACGATGAGCATGACCTGTGGATGAAAATATGTTGTCGTGCACATGGTAACTGCTGCGTCCAGGGAGAAAATGTACATTACAGAGTATTTGCATGTTTAAGAAAGTTTAAAAAAGGCTTTTGGAAGTACTTCATTGTTAGAAATGTCTGCATGTTGGATGCAGATTGGCTGCAGATAGTCTGTATGAGCATTTCTCTCTCTACACACACTGTCATGGTGACTTTAAGATGACAGGATGAAGAACAGCTTCTGTTGGTATTGGATCAAATCAGGTTTCATCCGTCTACATGAGACACAGGTGAAATCTACATAATAAAAATAAAAAAACACACAAGACTGGAGTACACTCTAACGATGAAGGGATGGGAGGATGAATAATGGCCCACTAGATTTAGACAGGACAGAAATATACCTTTGAACCCAAACGGCGTGGGGTCGCTCTTGACCAAGTGGCGTTTGGAGCCGTGTTCGGGGCTCAGGGCCGAGCCTGGCCACACGGGCGGGGGAAAAAATGAAGGGAAGGAAGCAAATGGAGAGAAAAGTGAGGAAGAGAACGGGCTCAGGGAAGCAAGAATTCGACAGCATAATTAAATATCTAAACCAGTGTTGAATGGAGGGAATACCAGACTTTTGCCACCGGGGGGCAGCGTTTCTCCAGCATAAAAACTGGAATCTGATTTCATCAGGCTCTAAATTAGATTAGGGGCCATTATTGGCCTTAAAAACATTTTGAATTTAATGCAAATATACATAAATATGGCGGTTTAAGTATCTAATCAAATAAAACGAATAATATGTTATTAAAGTTATGTAGTCTCGCTTTAACTAATCAAACTGAACTGGTCTAAGTATCATGTCCCCTCCATTGTTGCTAATGTTACCTTTTGGACTCTTGAGATTGCTGAAGCCCTGCAAAGTAAAACGCTTTTTAGCCACTGAGGATCTGTCAGTGGTCGGACTGGTCACCGTCTCATCTGGAAGCGATGGTTTGAAATGCAAGAGGGAGGAGAAAGGAGCGCGTGGCAACCCCGAAAAAGATAGATGTCACCCAAAAACAGAAAAAATAGGTAGAGAGAGAGGAAGATGAGGGTGATGAAGAAAAGAGTCCAGATTAGTGAAAGATTACAGTGAAGCTTTCAGTAGGGGTATAGATGAAACTTTTTGAGCTCTTCTAACACAATTTCTCTGTGTGTGTGTGTGTGTGTGTGTGTGTGTGAAGATGCAGATTTAACTAAAAGACTCACCTTTGTGTTTCGGTGAGGAAGAGGAGTTAGCGTCAGGGGTCGGGCTTGGCTCCGCCTTCTTCTCGTCCTGCTTCTTCTGGTTCTTCTGACCGCTGCTACGGAAGGGACTGGAAAAGACAAGAAGAAGAAGAAGAAGAAGAGAACATTACAACAAATAAAGCCATAGGTGGTGTGTGTAGACACTGCGCTGCTCGCCGTGACACCAACCTGAGTGAGATGTGGAGGTGTGTTGTTGCTTTCAGGGACCCTGGGAAACAGAGTCTAGTGTCTTTCTGCTGACTGGCATCTAAAACACACAACAGCTTATTATTACAGTCTCCAAAGAGGCGCACAGAAATACAGAGAAGAAGATGACGAACAGGTTTCTACCTCCAAGTGGCTTTGAGCTGCTGGTCGTGAACTTTATGATCCCATTTCACCCATGTTTTGATTTCTGCTGTGAGCCTAGATGAGATAGATAATGATAGTTATAAACAGTAAACAGAGACGTGGTTCAGAAGTTAGTTTCAGTGACCTTACTCTGACTATAAAACCTCTTCTGAGTTGTACCCAAATCTCAAACTTGTTGTCTCCCTTTAGCGTGCCTTCAGAATGCCCACCGCACTCATCTAAGAGAGGACAGAAAGGTGACAAACTTCAGCCAGGCATCTTTATTATACAATTTATACCAATCCAAACAACGTGAGTTACACTGAGGGGAGTGTTTGAAGCCACGACGGAGTTTCTCGTGATCCTCCCTGCCTCTCCCTCTCCTCTTGGTAGAAGAGCAAGGCTTTCGTGGCAGGGAACAGGTGCCGCTGCATGGCTTGAACTCGTGGCCAGGTCCTTGACCTGGCGTGACCTTTCTTGTGCTCCGGCCCACGCTCGGAAAGGAGCCCCTGCATCAGCAGGACGACCCAGCCTGACAGGTTACCCTGGGGGGAAAAGGGAAAGAAAGCCTGATGTGAGTCTAATTCGCGGGCTTAAACTGCACCCCTCTACTGTGAGTGTAACTTCTCTGACCTCGTATATCCTGTGGGGATAGCGATGAGGTGCATGGAGTCATTAACAGCTTCAGGATCCCCAAAATAGAGGAGAGCCTCTGTAGGTCGCCGTCACAGCACAGCCAGGCCACAGCCTTTACTGTACTTCAACAACTCCTGCAAACACAAAGAGAATATACTGAGTCTTCCCCTGGCCTTTGTATACCACCTGTGGGACACACACACACGTGGCTCACCTTAAGCAGTAGCTGGTACCTCTGGTGACTTTCTTGGACAGGTTTAAGGAGGTAGGAGTCCGAAAACCCAAGTTTATGTTCCAGCTTCTGGCACTCCTGATTCACACAAAACATAAATAAGTAAGATGCCTGAGTTTATTGTTTCATGTGAGCCACATGTGTAGGAAGACAGTGAAAGGTGGAGGCTGGACCTGGAAGAAGGCACAGTCGGAGCACTGTCTCCACAAGCCTCCGTGAGCGTAGGTTTGTTCTGGCAAAGCCCGAGATCTGCAGGTCCTTCATCTACACATTGAGGAGGAAACATTAATAAGCTGCTATAGCCCTTATAATAAGTCCAGGCTGGAATGTGTTTTTTTTTTTCTTTGGTGTTTACCCGTCGAAAAAGCAGTGCCCACCAACTTGGACAGTCAGTGCATGCCCAGTTCTTTAGAAATGTCCCGGTAATAAAACAACTAATTGGCCGGGAATACTTTTTCTCTACAATAACCACAAGCAGCCAAGATATTCAAGTAATTGTTAATTTAAAAATAAACTTAATATTCTCGCCTCGGCCAGTCTAACTGTCTGAAAGAAGAAACCCTCTTATGAAACTGGTAGATTTCCGCATGTTGCCAAACAGGATGTCCTTTTCCTTGTGTTGAGCAGTGGGTGTTGGGGATGAGGTGGGCCATGGCGGGGTTGTCCATCTCAAGCGATAGCCTCAGAGTTTACTATTACACATCAACAGATCACATCAACACCTTACATTTCCTCTCTACTCTGTCTAGACTGGAGTTTAAGCCAGAGACAACACTCACCTCCAGCAAGCACGCACAGTAGCTCCCTCCACACACGCCTCTCTGTCTCCAGCAGCTCATTCATCACATGACTGAACACAGACAAACCAAACCTTGCAGTTAATCAGAACTGTAGCATGAATGTCATAGACTGCAACCCAGTTTCTAACTCAAAACAATGAATCTCCTATGACTGAGCCGCCTCACTAACTCTTTTCTTTCTACACCTCAGGGTGACCTTGACCCCACCGACGGGTTACTGCTAGGTTTTCTTCTCTGAAAGAGAAGCATGTCTGTGCTGCTATTAAGTGATGGTAATTCCACTTGAGAATTCACACGAATATTCATACACGATTCAAATAATTATAGCCAGACATTTAGATGAAACATCTCTTTAAGATCAAACATGAAAACCACTGTGTATTTAATTTTGCAGATGGCGTATCTGCAGAGTATCTCTCTTTTCTCTGTTGATCTGAAGGACAAAGAGAAAGAGCAAGTTTTTTATCGCCTTGATATATGCAGCTGTCTTTCTTTAAATCACTTATCCATCAATCTGGGCGTACTGGGAGAGGACTGTGAGATTTCACTTCAGGTCTTGGTGCCACTGGTTGGACTGGTCTGGTCTGTTTACGGGCGTAGCTTCTTCAAGTTGATGCTGCCTCTTTCTAACATCTCCTGGACGGAGCTTTGCTTCCTCTGAAAAACCTCTACCTGGTCCTTGATGGGAGAGACCAGATTTGTAGAAGAGTAAATCCAAGGTAAAGTTTTGACCCTCATTTGGAAACATCATGTATAAAATGTCTGTCTTCCCTACTGACCCTGAGCTGAGTAGGGAAAGCAATCATCAGACTGTTAGCAGATGGCGCTCGCCGGGTCGGAAGTAGGTGCAGCGGTGTTCAGGTATCATCGCCTCCAGTTCTTGCAGGGCTGCTTGCCCATCCTGGGACTGACAGCGTCCACCGGCTGCATGGGCTAACAGGAAGATCCCTCCTCACACCACTGTGATGCCTGTGGGGGAAAAGGTTTTATAGAAGCCAATAACTTAACTCATCTTTTGTTATCTCTCTTGCACAAATTGGAGCCACGACTCCTACCTTCTCCAGCTGCAGGGCCCACCGCCTGAGCAGGAAGTTCTTCTGCTCCCTCAGGTGGAGCTGATCTCCCCGCAGACCCCCTCTCAGCTCGCTGCACTTGGCCTGATGGAGTCCCCGGCGAGGCGAAGCTTATCAGCCGTCACCCCTTTCGCCAGGCCAGGGACAGGCACCTGTCTAGCACGCCCTATTGAAAACATTACTGAGAGGTTACATGCAGAATATTATTGAGCGGCAGGCAGTAGAGGAAGCAATCATCAATCAGTTGTTGACAAAACAACTCCCTCCTCCATCCTCCGCCTGCTGTATCTAGAGGAAGTGTCGACATGTAATGCGGATGGAGTGACACGCATATTATACAAATAAGACCAGTCAATCTTAGGTTTTAATCCACACCTGCACACAGTCACCTCTCTCTCACATCCACATCCATTCTACTGTGGAGTGGGGATGGAGCAGGACATTGATTCCACTTTCATAAGGCCAGTGGCGAATGCCAAGGATGCATCGCTGTGAAAGTGTTGAGCATGTGTGTTTCTGTGCCAATGTAGCTGTGTGCGGATGAATCATGTTTAGGTGTGCGGTGTTTGTGTCTTTACACAGGCCTTGTCCTTCATGGACGCTGAGCCTGGAGGACGCAAAAAGGTTTCGGCGCATGGGTTTCACGCCGACCCTCAGAGAAACCCGGCGTCTCCGGGTTACACTGGTTGGTGGGCACGCACCTGAAAATACACACGCTGCTTGTTAGACCCAGGTAGGTGGAGCTGAGTAACTGTCTTCAAAACTATGTTTCCAGCGAACTCACTCACGGAAGTGTTGTGCCTGTGCCATGCAGCTGCAAACACTGCTCCAGCTTAGTGCGGACGCCCCAGAAGTCATCAAACGCTGCCTGTCATTCAGCTGACCCAGGAGTCTGAGGAAAGAGATGGGATAAGAGGAGACAGGAGTGAGAGTGAGATTCATTCAGTGTATTCAGGGACATGGTCTTTATCTATTCATGTATCCATTCATCCCTTACTTTACCTCTGCACAGTAGCCAAGTTCTCCAGTTCATCATGGGTCATGTTGTGGTCTAGGTCTGTCTGTGATACCATGGATACAGTCCACCAGGACGTCCCCTTGAGATAGCGCCACCTGCAGGTCTTCCTGATATTCAACAGATTATTTTGTTAAAACACAGAGAGACATGCAGTATGGTTGGGGTGGACAGGCAGAGAAGCATCTCGACCTCTGGGCCTTATCCTTCTTCAGAGTGTGTGTGCAGCAGGTTGGTGGTGGCCTCGGGCCATGGCAATTCCGCTCTACAGCTCAGTGCCAAACGCCTGTAGAGTTCATGCGCACAAGGGTTCACCATGAGGGCAATGCCTCGATTGCCTGTGGAGGACGAGGCGCAGGCCGCCACACAGCGTGAAACAACACAGCAAACATGGCGGCAGGAGTGTGTGCATACAGTGCGTGTGAGATCCAGCCATGGCAGTATTCCCGGTGCCTCCCAGCTCTGTGTGGTCAGTTGTCCTGGATCGATATAAGCATGGAGCCTCTCCGGGGCCACCGAACCCAGCATCACCAATTATCAAAAACACATACCATTGATTATATTAACATTATATGAAGTATTGTTGAATAGCAATAGAGCAAGATGTAATAAACAAAGAAGGAGGAAAAAAAAAGGTATTTAGGTTGTTGTCAGGACTATTCAGGCTCTCGTAGCTCTACAGTGAGTTACAGTGACCTAAATAATGCTTTCAGTGAGTCACAAAAACGCATGCATTATGTAGGAGAGATTACAGACCTTCATGTAAACACGCATGTGAAAGTCATACAGCACCTTCATTTTGAACTCATCCCCTATGAACTTGAACAGAAGTCTGGACAGAGTCCTATTGAACAAAGTAGTGGGACGAACACCAGAACCAAGTGCAAGTTCTCGAAATGAGCCCGGAGACAGAAGAGAAGCATATCATCAGTCATTTTAGAGGAAATCAAGTGTTGAACAGTCTGTCAGGATAAAGATCAAAAGTGATCTGTATCCACTATATTTTGACATTCATAAATTTGGCTTCTTATTTCTTCAAGAGTGTAGTTGGAAAGCAAATGTCACAGACAACAATATTGATTTATAAAACAAAAAGGAATAGCTGCTAGTAGAAAAGAGGAGACAAAACACGAAAGCCACATGCGGATCTTCACACCTAACAGCATTAATACACTCTTATCTGATAGAGTTGTCACAGTAGCTAAGTTCTCAATTTCATAGATCATCTGATGCTTTTACTCACAGCAACAGTGATTCACCTCACAGATACCTGTAATCAAGTGTTTATTCTGGCATTTTCTTTGTATCTCGATGAAAAACTACAGTCTACAGGTCAACAGAGGTCAGCCAAGGAGAGGTCGTGTGGTGAGACCAAGGACAAAACGGCCGCCAGGCTAGGCTAGCTGGTTAGCATGCTAACTTCTAAGTAAAGTCTGGGTTAATAGGAGTTGAGGTGATCAGTCCTGAGTGTGAAGCTGTGTATGAATCACTATCCTCAAAGGCAAATCCTGAGCCAACCATGAAGAGGTTATTCAGATTTAATATCCACTTCAACTTCCTACATTTCATCACAGTTAATTCTCGTTATGACTTCCATCGACAAAGCTGACTGTATGCATTTTATTAGTCCAAAAGTTGACTTTTTGTTCTGCCATAGTTTTTTCCCCCTCACCTCCACACTCAACAGGTTAAAGCGTAGAATTGCTTTACACAGACAATGCTTCCTCCAGGAGGCCACCAGCTGAAAGATCCTATATTGGTTATGGTTTCTGAAACCTGGGGTGAATTGTTCCACCCTGTTAGGCATCGTATAAATCGATGTAGGGTGACATGTACACACGCAAAAGACACACACTCACTCATGCACACACACACACACACACACACACACACACACACTGGGCCAGAAAGAAGCCTGGGAGATGTGTGTGATGTTCATGAAATCTTCTAGCTGTGCCATAAATAAAGTCTTAAGTAGAGACATGATAGGAAACTGAAATTATTCAAGACGGTTGAAGTTGAAGAAAATTAGGGCAGAAAGATTTATTTTGCTGAGAATATGTTGTTATTTTTTAAACTGTTATTTTGAGGATCACCTCTCAGTCAAACATCCTGATTTTCAGGATGAAATCTGAGAGTGACCCTATTATCTATCTGAGATATTCTGTAATAAAGGCACTGGTTATGTTGTATTTGAGGAAACTGGTGTCCACAGTCTCTACAAAAATGGTACACCATTGACTTCATCCATCATCATGAAGCCATTCATCTGAACTCACATCCCATAAAACAAAAGCAAAAACCAAAACAAGCCACTGCCGCGCCAGATAAATGATGCATGGCTCTAATTTAGCTCCATATATGAGACTCATACGAGGCCAAGACACAAGCACATACATCATAGTCATGAATGCCCGTAACGGTGTCACATGGAACACTCTCCTTGGAAAAATGCATGGAGAGAGAGATGGAGGAGGGAGAGAGAGAGGGAGGGAAAAGTGCATGACGGAATGCCGGGGAGAGTGATGACAGGGGTGGGAGAGAGAGAGGTGTGTGTGTGTGTGTGAGCCACATTAAGGAGAGAGACTGAGAGCGATGGAGAGTCCTCGTGGAGGAGTCTTCTAAAAGTGTCGATGGTGGTGCAGCTTTTTGCTTTTTGCTCTTCCACTCATTTATTTTTGGCTCACACACACACACACACACACACACACACACACACACACACACACACACACACACACACACACACACACACACACACACACACACACACACTCCTGCCTGCTGTGATGCTGATGAAAGACAGCCAGGTTGGAAAATTCAGCTCTCGCTCTGTGTGGTTCCTTTTTCAAATTTCCACCCAAACTGACAGCTGACACACACACTACATGCTCCCTTACACTGTAACACTTGCTGCTCTAATTATAGCAAATTACATCAGCAGATAATAAACTGTATGATACATTAAAAACAGTAGAATAATTATAATCCAGCAAGCAAGTGCAAGTGCATCTTAATTACAAGAGAATATACATGTGATACTTTTTTTCTTTCTTTAATTGAGCTGGTTCCTCCACCAATAAAACACCATCTGTAATTGAAACCCATTAAATTCAATAAAGCCTGAGAGGTCTTGGTTTAATTTGTAGCTCTGCATTAACATGACACTACACACTCTGCTCAGTGCATCCCCCCCTGACAGATGATTACATGCACACACACACACATCCCTGGAAACACACTTATAGATTAAAGCCGCACACACATCTGCAGATAAAAGCCATGCATTAATAAATGATAAGGATTAGAATATACTGTTGACCGGCTGATTTATATTCTTTTGGCGAGGACGCCGGGAGGAAAAGCACCTCCAGCCGTGTCTCTAATGACATCCACATTGTCCTCTTCTTTGGAGTTAAGAAGCACCATATTAAATCACCTCCTCCACATGCCCCAAACCCTTTTCCTCTGATCACTGTTTGCTTTTGGACCTGGAAACAGTCCGATTATGGTGTTGAATCATGACAGACACTGTTGTACTACAAGTGTGTTTTTCAGCTGCTGCGTGCCTGTTAAAGTGATTTGTTTGGGAACAAATTAAGCCTCTAGTTGGCACCAGCTGATGGAGCTGCCTTGTGTTCCTACCAGCCGTAGTTCGTGAAAGCATGCCTGAACTACTGCATATTTATTACCTAAATCACAAAAGATGGCTGCAGCAGAGACAAGCAAAAAGTTCCACTATTTGACTGCAGTGCATGTGTGGGATTCAACTGATGACCTCATTAAATCCTGGTATTTGTGTGATGGATCCACAGACAGATTTTGGAGGAAACTGGAGGAAACTGCTGCTTAGTTCCTCAGTCACTGATAAGGTCATAAATGACTAAAATGCCCATGATAGATTCAGTTTTCTTGATAAACAAGTGTAAACACATTAAGTAAGGCTTGGTTTCATTCATTTTCCGAAAGTAAAGAAATCATAGGATTTAAGGCTCCTTGGAATTTCTTTACACTGTGAGAGGAGCAAGCAATTGTTGGGCATCATGGTGACAATCAACTAGAGGTCACAGTACAACACAGTACATGAGACTGACACCTGATAGTCCAGCCATCTGCAGTGACAATAAGATCACAAACATGGCAGTGTAAGCATCTGTGCACTACCCTGGCTTTCCATGACAATGCGCCTGTCCATTCTCTCTTTTTTTTGTCTTTCTTTCAGGCAAATGCCAGCGGTCGACCTGAACAGCCTTGAACGCCTCAATGGAAGACGGAATCACCTTCATCTCCAGTAAGGCCGCGTCATTGGCTGGTGACGTGCCACGTGTCCTAGGACATATACAGCCATAGGGGACTGAAGAGGAGACACTCCTCTCACCACCCGTTTTTCATGCCTTCTAGGTTATAAGTAATGCCGCTTAAGCTTCCATCATGGACTTCACACACTCTGCCTTTATGTATTCTGCTCTCACATGAAAACATGAACAGGATTTAAAGCTGTGAAACACCTGGTGTCTTTGTGAATTTCTGCAAATTTAAGATTTGGGGGACAGATGAAATAAGAAGCTGGTTCTTGCTAAGAAGTCTGGATTTTATAGCTCTCACTTGAAGATGCTTCGATCCCCTTGATTGCTTTTTCTTTATACACATCCCCCTTTGCTATCTTTTTTTATGCTGTCTTCTTCTTTTTTCTCAGGATATAAAATGAAGGCTAAAATGTTTTTCATGCCAAAAGTGGAAGGAAAGCAGAGGGCTTACCGCAGGGGGCAGAGAGACAGTGGAAACACAAAAGCAGAACAGATGAGTGAGGTGAGGGATGGAAGAAAAGAAGAGAGAGAGAGAGAGAGGTGATCAGCAGGAGAGGTGAAGGCAGGAGGGGAGATCCTGCAGAGAAACCTCTGCCTCCATGCTGATATAGTTCACTCTAACTACCTCTCTGAATCATGGGGTTTCTGCTGGGTATGATAGGAAAGTGTGAGACCTTACTGTATCTTTACTTTTTGAAAATCTTCCTCTGTATTGCGGGTTCAAAGTGACTAAGACTGAGCAGAAATTGGATAAAGGCAATCCAAATCAGCTATGAACTCTCTGTTTGTTTGATCCAGGCCTGGCAACTCGGATCGCATCTCAGACTGGATCCACCTGAGTAAAACGACCACCCAGTAGACCGCCCAATCAACCTAAGTGTGGGGTCACATGCCAGGTCGAGCCAGGCATGAGAACAGGCATAAGCGCAACGAACTCTGACGTCAGCATCAGTCTGGGAGCTGCAGTGGCCTGCACGACCCCAGTGTCCGAGCACCAGCCACCTGGAGTCTCCATGAATAGAGTAGAAAACAGTTTTACACTGTAGGAGTTACTAGTTGTGATATATTTTATTTAAGCAAATTAAGTAAATTAATTGATTACTTTTCTCCCCACTTATTGATGGAATAAGATAACACACACTGAATGGTCCATTATGACTGATGGGCAAGGTCTTGTTGCAGACACTGTATGTGCACAGATTAAACTGACTTGGAGGAGTTCAGTTACTAAAGCCTCATAATGACCTACTGCGTGGGACAGTTTCGTTGCGGAAAAACACTATGGGTGCCGCTGCGAATCAGTGTCCAATACTATATATTAGCATATATCTGCATAAATTAAACATGTTAAACAGTGTAATACAAGATGAGCATCTTAACAGCAGATGCGGTGAGGCTTCATCCACGTGTTGGCAGAGCTGGTTAATCAGATTCCCAGGTGGAAGACAATGCAAAATCAAGACTCAAATAGAGAATGCCAAATATGGAGTGTGAATGAAGGTTAGGAGAAACCGTAAAGAAAGTCGCTATATTTCATAACCTTTCATTTGATGTTTCTCTTGTGTGTTTTTGGATTTTGTTCACAAAATTTGGCTTGATGAAAAATGTCTGCTTTCCTTAGAGGATTTCAAACTGAAATACATCAGAAAGGAGTTGTCAAGACAGTGTTAGTTTCCTGAAACCTCAATTCTGAACACAATAATTTTCTTCAGACATAGCTCTTCCTTTCTACTTTCATCATTTTCATATTAAGAAGCCTGGAAGAGCAGCCATCAGAGCAGTCTGATGTAAATCAACTCTTCCACTGCTCTGCCTTCTTCTCTTTCATACTCTTCAATTCATCATCTTAGACAGGAGTGGAAGTTTTATACTGTCCAGGAAGTAGCTAGTAGGCTAATGGCACACTGATACAAGGCTGATGGTAAAAAAAAAAAAAAAAGAAATTGCTGTGGTAAATGCACTAATGGCTCACACAGTTTGACTTATTTCCGCCTCCAACAGGACTGCAAGCCCCACACACACACTATGTTCACACGTTGTGAGACTCCCGCCACCCACTCCAGCATAATATGCTATTTTTACCTCCCATCCTGCCTTGTTCCAACATCCAGAGAGAAAAAAATACAGTAGCCTAATTGCCAGTACATGTCCTCTCTATACACAGCTAAGGAATATGTAGCTAATCTAGAAAACACACACACACACTTAATGTACAGTTTTTTCAAGCTAGCAAACGCACACGAAAGAACAAAACATCCATTACTCTAAGTGGTGGCAAACCAAATTATACACACACACAGCTGACACCAGCAACTACACCCACAGATCCGTGTTTAAACAGGCATTAGCACATGTAGAGTAATGCACACACACCAAGACAGCTAATTGTAGGCATCAGAGGCACTCCATCAGCAAATGGTGCGTACATACAAACTGATCTAGGACACAAACACACTGGATCTTACTGCGATGCGGAGCAGGGTGGCCCTGACGGCGGCCCATCGGTCCAGTCGTCTGTCGATGACCAGGATGAAACCCACTCCTGATGCTGCAACGCTTCAGCAAGAGAGAAGCACACGTGGTTATCACCAGGGAAACCACTTTATTAAAGTGTGTGTGTTTGTAAAATACGTTTAAATTGTTATGGTTTACGCAACAGGTCAAACTACTGAACGACTGAGCTTTTAGGAACGACCCTAATCACTGAACATACAAGAATGACCTGTAATCCTCAAGTTAAGCAGCAGGGCACTGCATTTCCCAGAGTCCACTTGTCTCTCCAACAGTATTGCAGGTGCTGTGGTGTCCTTGTCTTTGGATTTAAAATGTAAAATGCATCATTTTCAGTCCACCAGAGGAGAGTGCCAGGAAAGGCTGAAACCTTGGTGCCGACTGCCTGTGTGTCTGTAGTCATCATTTGTCATCAGTGCTGATTATGAGAGACCCTTGTGATTACCTGGGCAACCTTGGCTCTGCCATAAATGTGTGTGAAAATCTTGGGTTATTCATTCCATACAGCCATGTAGCAGCCTCTATTGGGTTAATGCGTGTGTGTTTAGTGTGTAGGCAAGGGTGTGCTAATGCAGCAATGCCAGCAAAGGTCCTGCTGACAAACTGATGTATCCTGACACCTAAACATTACCTAGCAAAAAGGATGAAGACTAAAGCACAAAACACACACACACACACACACTGTGGGGGCAAACATACGAATACTGCTGAGCTGGTCCATCTGGGTGTCATTATTAGCCAATTTTCATCAGCACACACATACATATTAAGAAAATGAACACACTACAGTACCCAGTGAACGCTGCGACAGCAAATCCTCAATCCATCGCTAGTGGGAAAAAATATTCAAACCACATGAATGAAGCCAGTTGAATTGGGAAAATCTTTGTTATTCCAGGACAAAAAAAAGATAAAAATCCTTAATATTCCATTGTTATCACCCAAAAATAATCCAATCTTCCTTCATTTTTCCTTATTACCCTGTTGTCAGTGTTCAGTTCCTGCATCCACAGTCATCTGTTTGCAGCTCGCAGGCGGAGAGAGGTGACCTGCTCACATCCTTAAAGAGCATCTCCCTCCTCCTCGTCCTCCTCCCTCGCCTCCACCACCACTACACCACCACCACCACCCGCTTCCCACCCTCAGCCAATTGGAGCTAAGCTCTGCATCTTGCTGTTCCCACCCCAACAGCCAATCAGAGCTCAGAGTGCAGCCGATTGGCAGCAGGGTGCACATAGCCGGTAGGGGAGAAAAGGAGGAGGGCTCAGAGAAAGGAAGGGGGGATATGAAAGGTGATGAGCCGCAGAAAAAAAAAAAAAAAAAAGATACACAGCAAGGCCGCCATGACACACACACACACACATATGTATATATATATATCAGATGAATACATCTCCATCCTTTCTTCTACATATAATTACGTATGTGTATGCAAGAGTATATGTGTGTGAGGGGAGTGCAGCACTCAGCAGTAAAGGAAAGGTGAAAGAAAGGGAGGGGAGGTGAGAGGGAGGAGGGAAGGGGAGAGGGAGGAGAGAATAAAGGGGGAGAGAGGAGGAGAAATAAGAAAGAAAGAGGAAAGGGAGGTGTGGGGTTATGATTTCCAATTTGAATTTAATTAGCAAAACAAATCATGCTACGTTAACCTCGCTTCTGGCCAATTCCAAGACCCTTCTGTCAGGACTAGGGTTATTATGGTATTTTATTTTGAAAAACACTTAAAATTATATGCATATTCTCTGTACATTTGCATCAAGATCTTCCTATCTTTAAATCTTAAGCACTATTTTATCCTTAATTTTTTATTCTCAAAACACCCTTTTCTGTAATCTTTCATTCTGTAAAATCTATTTCTTTATGTCTTTTCTGTCCTTGTGGCATCCCTCTGGTATTGTGCTGCCACCTGCTGGCTCCACGTGGTATTACACCTCCTATTTGTTTGGCCAGGTTCCCTTCATAGTTTGTTTGTTGTCACACCAAATAAGGGGCTAGTGTGTGTATGTGTGTGTGTGATGCTAACCTGGGGACGCTGGTGAGGTAGCTGAGGACGTTTTGGACCTCCTCCTCCTCCAGCTCACCAAAAGCTGGGAACTCTGGGAAGATGATGATGGGGCTGCCATTCATCCCGCGGCCCCCTGGAGACACAGAGGGTCAGGGTGGGAGATCACAGAAAGGTCAGAGTGATATCCAGGCAGTGGCAACCTGAGGTTTTGACATGTTGGTCTGTCATGTTTTGAGCAGAGAGACCTCTCAGACATGCACCAGTGATACATGTTGAAGAAAACCTCAGTTAAATATTTCCCAAACCTAATGACTGTACAAAAGACAAAGCAAAAAGGGCTCTACACACACACACACACACACACATGGCCTTGTCTTTCATAGAAAGGGCTGTTGCAAAGCAGATCATCACGCTTTGATAAATTATTCACATGTCACTCGACAAGTGTTATCGTCATGGGTAAACCCCGCAACACAGGACCCAAGTGTGTGTGTGTGTGTGTGTGTGTGTGTGTGTGCGCTTCATGACATGTTTGTTTTGCGTTGCTTTTTAGCATTTCTATGTGAAATGATTCACTTGTGTGTGTGTGTCCTATCTGGGTCAATCTGTCATCAGTAACCGACGAAAGTGAAACTTTTCCTGCAGAGTGGTCCTTCGCTGACTGAGGACTGGGAGCAGCAGAACTCTCTCTTTTCTCCCTCTCCTCTTTCTCTGACTCGGATTTTTGCACTTTAACAAAAACCTTTTTTCACATGGCTTCATACTCCACCTCATTATTTTGCCTTAAATGACCTTTTCAGTCGTGTTGGAATTTTCTAACGGGGGGAAGGTGCCATGCGATGTGTGGTCTGCTGGGCTGCGGCTGTATGCTCTGTCTCAGCTGCCGGCTATTTCTGTGTTCAAATTGTCTGTAATAAAAATGGCTTCACTCCTCACAAAACATACAGCATAACAAGAGATCCCTTATGGATTAAGCTCTAACACATTAGTACATAATCCAGAGTTGTTGAGAGGACATGATGTGTGTTTTTGTCTTACTTGAATTTGATATTTAGTGAAACGGCAATCAAGAAAGCTGTTAAATGAAAATAAAAGGCACAAAGTTCATTAAGTCAGTGCTTTTAGAGCTACAGCCCACAGGATGAGGCCTCAAGTGTCAGACAGACTTGATTTTTTTTACTTTGTGGCTACTGTATCCGTCCCTACACACATATAAACAGAGAAAAACTGTCCTGTCGTACAGAATGATCTTTCAAGTGATGCCACTATAAAGACTTAGCAGAGGTGAAGCTATTTCTGGGATCTGGATGACAAATCTGTGTTTGCATGTGTTTAAAATGTTCCTGCTGTCAAAGACCTTCCTTTACTTTTAGCTGCAATTTTGTTGTCAGTGTTTGATAAAAGAGAAAAAGCTGTAAAGAGAGCAGACTTAAAGCTTTCAACAGATTTAGCACAAGTAGAGAGAGGATCTGTAAATGAAACTAGGCATAAAAAATTAAAGGCAGATATTTAGATAAAGGCCAAATTCAGGGCAAAACAAAGTCACAAAAATGACCCCAAAGAGCTTATGTCTAATGCTTTGCACTAATAACTCTAATTTGTTCAGTGCTTACATAAATCCCCCTTTAGTTTACCTGAATGTATTTGAATCTAATCTAAGCCTTGCTGCCTGTTTAGAAACAAACTAACTCTCTGGGGTCACTAGTTCATCCTGTTCACCTCCTCTGTAAGTCTAACACAATAATTTAACTGTGTTACATTGCTTCATTTAATTACATTTGTTGAACTACTTGCACTATTACTGTTGGAGAAATGTAGAAAAAGAGAGGTGTTGTTAAAGCAAAATGATTATTTCAGTCGCAGTTAATTTGTTAAATTTGCTTAAATTGAGTTTGGCTGAGTATGAGAGTTATATTTGAGCTGGCTGACTGTAACCCTGGTGCAGTGCCCCACATCCCCGGTGAGTGCAGTATGACGGTCGGAGGAGAAACAAGTCAAACCAACCTGGCAGGATGGCAAACTGTTTCTGGAGTTCAGAGCCAATTTCTGCCGCACACAGGGGACCATCCTCCCTCTGCACGATATCATCTGGAGACAAAGAGAGAGAGATAGAGGTAGATTTGTTAGATGACAGTGGAAGAAACTTTCGTTGTAAGAGCCTGTGGCTCACTGGTTATAAAGCCCCTGAGCCACGATCCAGTGTGATTCAGTGTTGCCCTGCTATATCAAACAGCTGACCCTTTTATTACCAATACATCTACTTCAATCAAGTTTATATAATATAAAATACCCCTTGTTGTTTTCCTGGCAACCTTTCTTAGCATTGCTGTCAGACAGGAAAAGAATCAAGATTTACAAAGCGGATTGATTCTTGTTTGTTATATATACAAAGGAACTGAAAGAAGGATGCCAGTGGGGAAAATGAGGAAAGGTGGAAATAAAGAGGAGAGTGAAAGAGGAGAAAGTGAGGTATAGAGACACTAACAGGGGATGAAGTAAACAGCATTTGGATTTCCTCTTCTCTCTGGTCAAGCTGGATTACAGTAATCTCATTTATCTCTCCGAGACATGTAGACACAGAGAAAGACAGACAGAGCTAGAGAAAAAGCGTTCTCCCCCACCCGTTCGGTTGCTATGTGTGACCCATGCATGCCAAACACAACGAAGAGGACTGTTAATTGTGTACATATCATGTGCGCATCTGTGAATGAAAACTGAGGATTTTTTAACGTCATCTCAGAGCATCACTGTGAAGTGTGTGCGCATATAGACAAAGGCTGGCACTGTGACTGCTGTGAGCGGAGTGTGGCGGTGTTTCCAGCAGTATGGCGGACTGGCAGGGAGAGGACATCATCATCTCAGTGTAAACCAAACAAACTGCTCAAGCATTTCGTAGAAAGGAGCTCCGCCGCCAAATCAATCTTTTGCCAGGAGAAGCTCTTCTGATAGATTTTAAGGCTCCAACACTGGGAGCAGGGCAAAGATAGTGTGCTAGTTTTAATCCCATTGAGAATAATCTGTTGTGGGTGAAGAAAGTGCTTACAAAAAGAGATAGCTATGGTCAATCTGCTGTCCATCCAACTTCAAGGACTCAAGATTTCTTTTCTTATACAGAGGTTAGCATACTAACCAGCTAGTCATAAATGCCACTTTAGTCCAGTATCAGAGGATAGAGAAGCAAGCTTGCCCAGAGGACATAACTTAACATCAAGATTTGACTTGTTCAAGTCACGGAAAAGTAAAGTATGAGAAACAAAACAGCTGACCTTTATCAACTTGAATATTTAATTATTAAGCTTTATTACGAATCAATATAAACACAGTTTTAGGCGAAAAATTTGCATCACTTTCACTGTGTCAGACCTGGAAAGTCTTGATTTACTCAATGTTCCTGTGTGTGACAGCATGCAAAGTTATATAACAAAAGGTAATGACCAAAAATGGAGGCTAAAGCCAACCCACACACAATACAGACAATTATATTTCTAAGCACTGTAAGTACAAGGTACAACGAAAGCATTCTCCATCATAAATATAATCTCTTTATTCTGATTTTTGTAACCTGTGGCGCTTGAGGGACACTGTTGCTTTCTGCAGCAGCACCGTATGATGAAGAAACCGCAGTGATTAAGAGAGCTTAGGTCGTCCCTCAGTAATGCTACAGTGTGTCAGCTTCTTGACCAATGGCTAGATAGGGACTCATGCCACATACTGTAGGTCCTGTTACAACTGTGTGTAGTCCACACTAGCACAGAGCAGCATGTGAGCAGCCGTTACAGGATGTCGGGGATGCACCTATGACGATTAAATAGGTGGCACAAAATGCATGTAGCTGTGGTCAGGCAGGAATCTATTATACTGGAGGTTTACAACACTGACTGGCACACACACACACACAGTAATAATGCCAGTAAATCACTGGGCACTGCTCCAGATATCAGGGGATTACATTAAGATGTCAGGACAGCGACTCAGGGACCATTCAGCTTCTACGGACACCAATAAGAACATCCCGGACCAGACAGCACACTGAAAACATATACGATTATTATCCATTAGGACATATACAGAAACAGGAGATGGAACAGAAAGGAAGAAAAGAACAAAAGAGGAAAGGAAGGGTGTAAAAGAGAGGAGGTAAGCATTTTTGAGCAGGATACAGTTTAAAGAGATGGTTAGCATGGCACTAATGCAGGTCCACTTTAATAAACCTTAACAGACCATAGAGCTTCCAGCAAAGTCAACCAGCCTGTAATTTAACCAAAAACAGCATCTGTGCTGTAATTAGCCTCCAACCACACCACAAACCAGAGAGGAAGAGCGAGACGAGAGGAGAGGAGACGAGTGAAGAGGAGAGGAGAGGAGAAGAGGGGAGGTGCCTTCGAGCTTAGCGCTGAGCGCTTTACTCTAATATTACTGTACATATGATATGTATGGGAAGGCTCCAGTGAGCAAGTGTAAGGTCATATGTCAGGTGTTTATGTAAGGCGGGCCAGCTGTCAGTGCAGTGTCAGGCAGTAAGCCTGTCTACACCTGTAGAGTCTGGAGTGAAGCCAGACATGTGCAGTGCTCTCTGAATCTACTGTATCTATGTAAATGCATACGTGTGTGTGTGTGTGTGTGTGTGTGTGTGTGTGTGTGTGTGTGTGTGTGTGTGTGTGTTTGACCTCCAGAGTTAAACCCAATAGCCATGACCCAAACACCTGCAGCCTGGAAAACAACAGCAGGCCAAATTAACAGACTCTGTATCGGTGTAATCGCCATTTACGTGTTTATTACAACTGCAACTAGAACCTTAACCAAACTATATATAAACATTTTCTTTATAAAGCTCTGTCTCAATATTATTTTAACTTTTAGTATATCGGTGTATGTAAATGAATGAGGATCATCAAAGTATCTCTGACTAGATTCTGATTTCCAGCAGGTGAATATGCAAGACGAGCTGTAGGTTTGTGTGGCCAGGTCAATATGATACCATCAGTACCTGCTTTGTGTGTCTTTTTTTCCAGCCAGGAAAATGACAGGGTGGGTTTGAATAACAGCTGTTCCACACTTTGTTTTTAATGTTGTCGTTCACACAGAAAGAGGAGGTTTGTCACTGTATATGCTTTGGAGGAAACATGGTTTTAACTAATTACATTTTAACATGCTTGAAACATTTTCTAATGAACTCTGTGTTAATCTCTCTGAATATAACCAAAAAAAGTTTGTCCACCTCAGTCTATATTAGTCAGAAACTACTGAGCTGAGATCAGCAGCTATTGTATATTTGATTAAAATGAGGCTGAAGCTGCAAACAGTTCAAAATAATGTGTTGTAAAAGTTTTGAATCACGATGTGGTGTTTTTAGACATAAACCTTGCATCACTCCTTTAACACAAGAGCTGCAAATCAGTTTCAAATCCACCTACTTTTAGCAGAATTTATCAAATAAATCAACTTTAGTGATTTGTAGGAAATGTACATATATTTATTACGGGAAAAACAACAATTCCATCAAGCTGAAATGAGCTGCACAGTGCACAAGGCTTGTGCACTACAGGGGTGAATGGTGCAGACATATCAGACATTCAGGCGTCGGGCTGCTTTTCACTGCTGCTGAAACTCTAAAACTCCCTGCTTTGTCCTCAGTGGAATGAATGAAATTAAACTATAGCGTCTAGGGCTGCAAGTGAACCCCCTTTACCCACCAAACAACACACACACACACACTCACTCACACTGGAAGTGGGGCAAATGCAGCAAAACACAAATAGTGATTATGGGGGGGCCTAGAAAGAATGTCCAACCCCCCCTGGCCTCCTTGTACCCTTCCCCCAAACCCTGACATCCCTTCCCAATCTATCTATCTTTTTCCAGGGCTTAGCTGAGGGGCCAAAACGGATACATAACCCAACAATCTTCTCTATTAAAATCAATGTTACACCTCATCCAGTCTGTCAGGTTCATTCAGTTCAATAGGATTCTGATTCTATTATGGAGTTAAATTGCTTCAAAGAGCTGCTCCCACTTATGTCTTAAGGTAATGAATATACCACTGACATATGTGATACCTTAAATGCATCATTTCAGGATTTTAATACAGTATGAGAGGGCTTCTACAACTAAACCATTTCATACTCATGAGAGTCTGCAGCTGAAAGCCTGTTTGTGTGTGTGTGTGTGTGTGTGTGGCTATATATGTGAGAGAGAATAAGCCCTGGATTTAGAGAGGTGAAAAGATAGTGAAGAGGAGGAGGAGGAGGAGGAGGAGGAGGGAAGAGGGGGAATGAGGCAGTCGGAAAAAAAGGAGCGTAGAGGTGCTCTTGTCTCAATAGGATGAAATGGAGGACAGGGTTTCTTTACACATGCCTACATATTTAATGTGTTGGCCTGGTGCTAGTTGATACTGTGGGGTGTGTTTTCTCCGTGGTAGGGGGTCAAGAGAAGTGTAAAACTGTAAAATACATATCATCAGATACCCACAGTATGGACTGTACACTTTTCTTTCATTCCTAGATTATTGCTAACACTCCTTTAAAATGTAATTGGTAAAAACACAATATGTAAAACAGGACTCATTCTGGTTATGTCAGTAGTCAGGGGTGAATAAAAGGCAACAGCCCAGTTAACTCTCATAAAAGCATTACAGAACAACTGATGGAAACTCAGCTGACATTGTCTATTACTGTCTCACTCACACAAACACAGGCACACACATGACCTCTTCCTCCTCCTTTTGTTCTGTTCCTGTTCTACAGGTTTTCATTGTTAAACACACACTGTCAGTTCAAAAGCTGACGGCCAGCTGTTCTCCGCTGGTTAACGGCCAAGCGCTGGTGGCGGGGTCAAAGTTCAAAGCCACAGAAGCCAGAGAGTCGTCTGATGCCCGCTATACAAACACACACGGACACATGTGACGCGACAGGACCCTGGGCTGATGCCAAGGCCACGCAAAAAAACAAGCGTGGACATGGCTGGAAACAGAGGTGCAACAAC
Source organism: Lates japonicus (assembly GCA_033238685.1). Lineage (NCBI taxonomy): Eukaryota > Metazoa > Chordata > Actinopteri > Centropomidae > Lates > Lates japonicus. Next base: position 1,237,626 of record BRZM01000061.1, on the reverse strand, counting down.
ACAGAGAAGTGACTCAGACAGAACAGGAGAGATGTGAGCAATGTATGCCTAAGTGACTGTGTATAAAATATACAGTCTTTACAACTGCTTCGTTAAAGTGTGTTAAAGTTATTGTAAATTTACAGTCTTTATATTTAATTTATTTTCTTTAATATCTGCCTTTTGTAGTGTACAAGAAACCAATACCATTTACTGTATTCATGCTTGTTTATCTATCCAAATATTCTCCTAATCAGACGTGATGTGGTCTGTGGTGTGTCCCAGAGCCAGATGCTGGTCCAGCCAAACAAAACAGCAAAACGTAAAGGATCATCAGCTTTTTGCCAAAACCCAAATCAAGATCGTCAAAATAAAAGCACAACGTCATCAGACATGCCTCGTCACCTGGTAAGGCCGCTTGAGGCCGCCAGCTCGCTGCCTGCTGCTTGCGGCGTACCAAATGGAAAGTATTTGACTGGAATGTAGACTAGCGGTAGATGTGAGAAATGAGGTGTATGTATGTGTATATGTGTATGTGTGTGTGTGTGTGTGTGTGTGTGTGTGTGTGTGGTGAGGGGGTTGGGAAAGTTGCTGTTGGTATCAAATGCCAGCAGAGAGATGGGCTAGCTGCACCTGTGGTGTGTGTATGTGCTTGCATGTAAAGCAAGGATTTGCCAGCCGCTCTGCAGCTGTGTGTGTGTGTGTGTGTGTGTGTGTGTGTGTGTGTGTGTGTGTGTGTGCACTTGTGTGAGGGAATCCAAGCTCTATTATCTGGCATTATAGTCAGGGTTTACCAAAGCCCCATCTGTCACTGCTGTTGGACGTTTAACACACACACACACACACACAGAGACAAGGGCTGGCTGGCACACACTCACCATGCCAACAACACCAATACACGGCCAACAGCGGCCTGGAATATGTGTGTGTGTGTGTGTGTGTGTGTGTAGCCCATCCCAAATACAAAGCTTGAGGTGATCAGGAAAACAGCAGCAACCAGACAAACATTTAATATTATTGATGTCGCATGAATTCTCCGGCTCTGTGTGTGCAGAGAGGGGACACCCAGGGGTCACTGAGGATATTCCAGATTAATATCATCTTTTTATTTACCTGAATCATCCCAGTTCCAAGAGCGCATAATATGACTATCAGGCTTCATGTGGTAAGGCCAAGATGCCGCTAAAGTGACATATGCTCCTCCTCCTAACAATGGCCTCAGCCTTCACTCTGTCACTGGGAGCGAGCCCTGATCAATCAATAGACGGCTTTATCACTGTCTCAGCCAAACAACACACCACTGTCCCTCTGTCTGCAGTCTGCACACACGGGACACGCAGCCGGAGGCCAAGCTCCCCACCAGCGCCAAGCAAAGTGTATTCAAACATATGCAAACAGTATGTATGCAAAAAACGACCAATCAGTAGAAAGATTCATCATGTACCTACAATGTTGGCGCCTGAGTGCCAAATATAATTTTTGATTGCGGTAATAAGTACTCTAAAAATTACTGCTCTTTACTATCAGCTAAAGTCAAAATAATTACCAACTAGTGGAGGTTTCTTTTGCTATTTAGCACATATGTCTTATTTAGTGCCAATAACAGTCTTGAATTCAAGTGAGCTGCCCCAAAAGAAAGATAAAGGAGCTTGAAACTCATGCTGAAAGTTAATGCCCAGGTCCCAGATTGTTGAAATGTGGCCTGGGACAGGTGTGTTTCAAAGACTCAAGACAACATTTGCACTAAATATCGCTATATTTTGTACACTCTCCCGTCTCCACAGTAAAAGCAGGCAGAGGCAAATGGTTTAAATGTCTGAACTACTTGAGAGCTAACAATCCTGGAAGGCACACATGGATGATGTTGCTGTGCTGTGAGTATCCGATAGCTATCAGATTGGCCTGCAGCTGTGTGTGACCTTTCTGTACCCAGAAGGTTACCAATTTTGCACCGAACTCTTCTTGCCGCACGGTGAATGCATACTGTAAAATAGACCTGCTCCTCGTGGGAATTTATCAACCCTAACTTTGGGAAAGCTGCGTGCTCACTGACATACTTAACTACAAAGCATGTACTCGCAGTCTTGTGGGTTTGAAATCCAGGTCCTCCTCCCTTCCTCTCTCTCCACCATTAGAGAAGAAAACAGACAGTAAAAAGCTCAGCTGAGAGTAAACCAGCCTTCTTTTTTTTTTTTTAGCTGCCTCTAAGCAGTTACCAGTCAACTACACAGAACAAAGTGAACATGAAAACTGAGAAGACGGAGTGGGAGAGAAAAAAGGAAAATGACATACACAGAGAGAAAGAGAGGGGAGTGCAGCCAATGAGTAAAAGAATCCCAGGATCATGTTTTACTTCGTCTCTAAAAGAAACAAGTAGCTGTAGGAAAAACTAGATACCTACTCTTTACACAATGATCATGTGCTGAGGCAAACATATTCTTATAATATTAAGAATATAATAACGGCGGATATGCACCACAGACTTTAGACAAACCACTGTAGGGGAGAAAGTAAAACTTCGACGATTATAGAAAAATTTCTCCCAGCGCTGTGATCTTGGGCCCAGTAGAAATTTGATTCTAATTGTTGATAAACGTTGGTAAGCTGAGTGCAGGCTGCAAAACAAAAAGGTCAGCAATCCGCCAGAAAGGGATCCTTTTCAAAGCTTGCAGGGCTCGCTGAAAAGAAAGGTCTGAATTAAGGTACAGTGGCCTAGGGTAGGAAATACAGTGTTTCAGAGTGATTTTAAACATTGTTAGAAACTAATTTTTCCCTTTATTTTGACATAGACAGCGGCTTTGTACAATGTACTCTAATATGTTTGAATGTAGTTAGGAATGTAGTGCAATTCTTGGGATGATTATGGGAAGTGTAGATCCAGTCTAATAACCTGTAACAGGTTAAACCCACTGCATCATACAACATAACGAGTTAACTTTCATAATAGAGTGATAAATTTGTTGCTTCTTTAAAATCAATTTGTTTTATTTGTTGTTGCACTCCACTTTAATTTCAGGATCATTAAAGATTCATCCCATCCATTTAATCTAGTTTATCCGTACTGAGTTTATTGATCATGTTCTCTCTTACACTGTCTCGCTGTGGTGATATATATTGTAGCTCTTTGTAATTACCAGCGTGCTGTATTTGTTGTGAATGACTCGTGAGGATAAGATAAATTGACTCGTAGATAGAAGTATATTACATCCACTGCTGCTGCTGCTAAATCCAATACAAACATCTACCTTTAAAGCAAACAAATGCTTCCTACTCTGACTCTGCACACACAGATCCACGTCCCACATTGCCTTATGGGAGCTTAGCTGAGACTTGTCAACTTCTAATCTTGACTTGGCAAAAAAGCAACGCCCTGAGCTAAGGTTGATACCTCGGCACTTACTATCTGTGTGTGCTTGAGAGTGTGTGTCCTCAGTCCAACATGCTCACTCTCTCTGCACAGCAACACAAAACAAAACACACCACACTGTACACACACACCTGAAAAAAGCCCACGGAGTGCCAAGAAAAGCAGGACAAAATCTCTATGGATTATTATCATCACTGTGGTGGATAGGTTTGCAATTACTGTACACCAGAGCAAACAATAAAACCAGAATAAATAAGTAAAGGCAACCAATGAGCACACGGACACACAACTGAGAGTTGAAATAAGGGGGAGGGGATATTGACATTCAAAAGCTCAAAGGGTTTTTGTCTGAACGCTGCTCCCAACTGACAAGAGGAAACACCCTGCGTTAATGGGACGAATGTGATTAACATGCTGTCAGTGTGCGCTGATGTGTACTGTTACTGAGTGAGGAGGACCGAGCCTCACGTTGACACACATCTCACTTCAAGACACAGTATCTGACCCTCAGGACAAAACACACTGTCCACTTAAGATTGGGTTATGTAACCGTCTGATGGACAGTAATGCCTTCAGCAGGAAAGGCATCTTTGTGCGATGAGACAAAATCGATGTGGATAACAAAGTCAGGTCATGCTCATTCATTTAGACCATTCATAAAGTGGATTACGCTCATTTATAAACTGCTTTTTATATCTAGTGCTTTTAACAGAGTAGATTTGTTACACAGTGATGATGACTTCCGTATGTTTGTGTGTCCACTGTGATAGTTTATGAAAGGCCTGTTCAACATTTTGTCCAACATATTTCCACAACTACTGGCCAGATTACAGTAGTTTGTATAAATATTCATGGTCCCCAGAAGATGGTTCATAGTGGTGTTGCTGACCTCTTGACCTCAGCATTGAAAAATTCAATAAAGATGACACTGTGGAAGCAATGTCTTGTTACCTATCAACAAACATATACGCTGATACCAAAATATCTGTGATAAGCTGAAATCAGACGATAATAATGCCCATGTATTTACTCTATTACTCTGTTACTTTCTCAGTCTTGAGTCCAAACATTTTTCTCCAGTTATCTCAGACTTGTTGGTCTCGTGGGTGTTTTTACAGTCTCTGCCACTGATCTTATTACAATGCTGATGCATTATTTACGCAGATTTAGATGTTTACTAAATCTTAAACTAATTTTTTAAGGTGCTACATGTGATTTTCATGACTTTCGTAACAGTTGTTTACTTCAGCCATTGTTGCGTTTACAGCGCTACGTCTTTATCCTCTCATGTTGGACTGAGGACAGACTGAACGCTACAGTGACTCAATATCGCAAAGCGGTATTATGAGACAGGACGGGACAGGGCTAGCTGATTAGGATGCAAACTTCAGCAAGCAGTAAAGGAAAGAAGTCTGATGTTGAACATGCAATGTTTCTTCTTAACTCACAAGTAAACAGCTGTTAATGCTAATGTTGCCTCTGTAGCGATAGCAAAATCTTACATAGGGCGCCTTTAATTCAGAGGAATATTGACTTGACTTAAGTTTCTCATCAAATACAGTATTTGCAAAGACAGTATCCTAGATAGAAAAAAAAGTATGTTGTCCATTCTGTTCGGCAGGATGTGATGAACATTGGAGCTTCTAAGGGCAGTAAGCAAGACTCTGTGGATTACAAACTGGACAAACATTAAACACTCTTGCTCTACTTAACCACCTGGTGTACCTGGGATGCCAAAGACTCTTTGCTGTTGCACATGATAACAACTGACCCCAGAGAAGAGTGCACAAAACACACGCACACATCCATACAGGAAAGCACCTGCAGATTTCTCATAGTCTCTCTCTGTAACACTCTCATTTACCCCACTCACACACACACACACACACAGTCACTGTACCTGTCATCATCTTCAGCTGCAGCCACAGCCGGGTGATATCGTGGCAGAGTTGAGACACTCGGTTTAGAGCCATTGTGTTGCGGGTACATGTATGCCCCCCTCTTGCACATGTACACACACACACCGGTACTACACATTCACACACAGCTACATATTCTGTCAGAGGACATCACGGTGGAAGTTCAGGCAGCCCATTCCGCCACAGCCGAGGGACTTCAGCCGCTTACTGAGCTGTCACTGCACGGCGCAGCCCACACACACGCTCTCTCTCTCTCTCTCACACACACACACACACACCTCCCCCCTCCCCATGTGTGTGGTGGTTTGTGAGGCGGAGTTTCAGACGGTCCGCCCCCCCCTCAGCTTCACATTTCACACTGTTTTCACAGACAGATGGAGAAAAACTGCATGTGACAGAAAAGGCAGTAGGTCTGATTACAGTTCCCTTTCACAGTTGAATCCATTTATTCACATGGGACGTCCCAAGACTGAGCTCATTATCACTCTGACAGAAACGAGAGTAACAGCAATTAAACACCACAGCAGCCAAACATCATCCAGATTCTCTGACTATTTAACCAGACACCATTACAGCATATTACTGCTCGGACATCAGAACAAACCTTTCAAGTCAAAGATGTAAATTATGTTAATACATCTGGTAAGGATCCAATGTGGTTGCACAGCCATTAGCTGATAAATTAGATAACTGCATTAATGTCTATGATTTGATCTCTATGAAATATGGATCATTATCAAAGGATCATTTCACCGATACTAATTCGCTTTTATTATGTTTACAGTTTCCTGGCGGATGTATATCTTTTCAGCCCCTTAATTCAGTTATACTTAATATGTATTTTTGCATTGTAAATTTAAATAGAAAAATTGTACTGCTCACATCTGTCTCTACATGATGTGTTTCTATCAGTAAGTAAAATTAATTCAGAATTTATGTTACTATTTGGCTAAATGTCCACTCTAATACTGCCAGTAACGGAACAAACAAACTAGTAGATTTCAAGTTATCAAACTAATGTGTATTAATCTTCTTTATTTTTTCTTCCATTAGCCTTAATGTATTTCACAATTGTGGATATAATGAAAACTATGCTTGCAGAGACATGAAAGACTTTGTTCATGAACTTTTGAATGAGAAAACAAAAATCACAAGTTCATTTTTATCTTCTGGGTTTGGTGAATGAGCACATGCATGCAAAGCTTTTTTGCAGCCAACCTTTAAGAGTCAGATATCCCAGATTCCAGCCAACATGTGAACGCATCACGCTGGCAGAGCAGCCAAATAAAAATTAGACTCCAAATTAGGCTAATGTAAAGCAAACACGATTTCTAATGCGTGTACTGTACACAGTGTAAGTTAAAGACTCATGTTAGTGCCAGAGGGAACAGAGATGTTTTCCTCTGCTTTTTTCTCACACTCCCTCACAGACACACAAAAACACACACACTCACAAAGCCAGTAAAGACAGCAGGGGGACCCAGTGTGCCACACACAGAAGCTGGACTGGTGAAAATGTGAATAGACCCTCAGGAGGTTGATTCATAAAACGTTGCCCTGCTGAGCAAAACAAACATTTTAAACTGTCATTCTGTTGCTTCTGTATATTCACCAGCATGCCCTCCTTCTTTCACATCAACAAGGAATACAGTAACTCCTCACATCTCTCCCTCTGCTCAACATCACATACTGATGACTACACACACACACACTGTACAGTTACTGGTTTAAGTTTTTGATAAACTGTCCTGTTGCATATCATATTATATGCTTTCACAGTATGGAGTATAGTTTCAGTATGGACTTGGAGCTGAAATCTATTTTTTTAAAAGTGCATTACAAATAGGAAGCACGAAGTTCCCAGGCACGCTGGGTCTCAAAAAACCACTGAATGGCATTATGGGAATTGTAGGATCCAGTTTCTTGTTTTGTTTTGTCTCCCACAAGTTCCTCTATTCTATTAAGCATGATACTAAATTGCTGGAGTCCCTTTAAGAGTGCAGTTCTCACGATTCTATTTACCTAATTTTCCTCTCTCTTCCTCTTTAGTCCCACTCTGGTTTTAATAGCAAATAGAAAGATTCAAGTCTGCAAAACCGCTTTTTGGTGTCATAAGCCACCTGCATTTTATTCCAGTCAGACATCTAAGAGAGAGTGTGATTTGAAATAAAGGGGAATCAGATTTATCCACAGACCTCCTCTATGGCCGACTGCTGACCAGCACAGAGTGGATAATCCGTGCTTACATGCAAGGACACACATGCACATGCAGGAAACCCCTCACTCACATGTTTAAGCCAGGCTGTTTCTCTGGACAAACAGCAATTCTTTCTGCGTCAGGGGTCAACATTTATTAAACTATGAGAGATTAGGCACGAGGAGAGAAACAAAGGATGTGTGAGATTAAGAATTAGATTAAGGCTAAATTAAAGATGAATCTCTCAGTCTACTCTGAGATCAGATTATCAATAAATGCAGGGATTCAAGAGTGTTTGAGGATTTAAAAGCATCTGAATGTAACACTGGAGGTCCTTTGTAATTACTATACATGCCAAGAGCTGTTTCAAAACGCAAGCCTACGTATGTGTGTGTTTACCTAATGTCAGATTGAGATGATAGAGCACGTTGGCTGTGGGACAGGAAAAGGCAGAGGGTTTATAATGGTTCATTTCCTGTCTCTAGTGATTTATCCTCCAGAAGCTCCGACAGCAACTGGGTTCGCCCGCTGAGTTCTACCCTGAATACTCGTATTTTAGACAGAAAGGCTGCACCAACATGATCACTGATGAGCTGGCTAAAGACATATTTCATCTATTTTCCTTTATGTTTGTCCAAACATGTAAAATGTAGAAGTGCATTCTGGTTTATTACAATATGGGCAGGTACAACACACCCTGGCAGCATCTGATGTGCCAAAAAACACCCACTGTAATAGTTTTCCCTGTAAACCAGGACTCTGTCGGACTCCTCAGGACACACCACTATCTTATTTCTCAGCATGCACGTCAACTCTCTGAAAAAAAGCACAATATTCCAGGCATTCACTTTCAATATTACCACAGAATAAAGTGGTTTCTGTTATCTGGTTCAACTGTTGGCTTGTTTAAAACTTGTCTGATCAAGTTGCAGCAATGTTATTGTGCTCCAAAGTGTAAGTAATTGCTGTGGTGAGTACAAAAAGAACATCACTGATAGAAATGGATGATTAACAATGAAAATAAGTCCCAAGTTGTAATAAACCCTAATTATCCTTTAAGTACTGTATTTGTGTATCTTTTTTGAAGTCACTGTCCAATCATGCAGAAGCTAGGTCCTACATTTTTATATGTAAAAGATAATTTAACTGGGATTTTTCATTTCTTTTTCACACTTAAACTGTTAAATCTACTTCTGATGTCAAAGCAATGGAATTTATTAGTTAATGTGAAAATTCCTGCCCATGACTGAAACCCTCTCAGCATCTGAAATCAGCCACATGATGAATTTTATTATGACGTCACCATAATGCAGCGGCTAAAATTAAATTTAGTCATTTGTTCAACTTAAACTGAGGAAAAGGCTGAAATAGAATTGAACAGAACAGAGGTGGGTGTCAGTGCATCTGTGTGTGTTTACATGGGATGCAGAGCAGACTTCTGTGTGTGTGTACACGGGATGTAAAGGAGACCCATGTGCGCCTGTACGTGGGATGTGGTGCAGACGACAGCTAGAATAACTCTCAGCTGAATTATTTCCCCAAGACTTTCCCCCCCGTGTTGTTTGTGTCGGCGAAGACGAAACGCTATTGACTCCTTCCGCCTCTGGGATCAAACGCTATTGGCCAGCTGGAGCGCAAACAGGAAGACACCAACCGAGAAGTGAGTCACAAGACAAAACAAGAAGCAGAGGATAAGTAGGAGGATAAAAAAGGTGTGAACAATGACGATTTTTAATCAGGCTTGAAACAACATCAATATCAATCAGCACTGAGAAAACCAGACAACCTGTGGCCTTCAAAAATGTCTGACAGATACAATGAATGAGTGATAGAGCAGGGCATAAAAACAGAACTGTAAGAGCAGACAGACAACAAGCTTAAAACTCAAATCTGTTTTGAGGAATAAAGAAAATTTACATGGTATTATGAGCCATCTTCATCCAATTTCCTTCATTTCATTTTCTTTTTTGGCAAAACAAGGAGACTCTGTCTCTGTCGCGCTTTAAATCATGGCTGAAGGATGAGGAGGATACAGTAGGTTGCAGTCATTTGGCCAATTTTCTGCCGCAGCCTTGACATGTTGACTTTTTGATACGTCACATAGACTTGACAGAAAGCGGCCTGTTTAGCTGAGTCCTGTCAATCAAAATAAACAGTTTCCATAAATATCTGAGGGGAAAAAAGGAACGTGTCACTTTGAGTTAAAGCTGGGTTGGCTACGTTTCATTTCTACACTACTCTATTTGGAACACTAATTATAACAAGCTGAGGCTGACCCGATCCGACCGGGCTAAAGATGTAGAAGAAACTGCTAATTAACTACAGAGCGTCAGGAATTATACAATCTGAATTATCTCATAAAGTCTGGTATAAAAACTGACTGTTGCTGTGTGAAAACAATGAGTCATTCAACACAGTAATAAGATCTAGTTCTTACACACTTATGTTATCCACACCTCCATGTGTGAGTCCACTTTTACAGTATACTGCTTTAAATGAACGGTGTGTGTTGTTTCTGAGAGTTTTTATTTTTCATTGTCAGGGTGGAAAAGGTCTGAAACCACAGAAAGACAAAACAGAACAAATTCACGAAACAGTCAAGGAGAATGATCGAGGAACCTCTTTTGTATTGGCCTGATATTTATGCCGTCTGAATCATGTTAAAAGGTGGTAAGAGAGTGGTGGGAGATCCAAATGGAGGATGTGTCTAGATTATATGGAAGCTCAATATGAAAATAATGTGTAGAGCTATAAATGGCACTTTCAAAAAGGTCAGGAGCTTATACATTTAAGTTTGCACCTGTCCACTCTGACTTCAGAGCTTCTATATTAAGGTCTGTGCTCGGAGGCTTCAAAAGCAACAAGATCCCATTAAAAAGGACAAAAAGCAAATGTCAACGCATGTCAGCAAGTTTCTGGACATATTAAAAACAATTCATCAGTTGGATAAACCAACATAGCTCCATTTCTGTGAATTTATTATCAGCGCAAACCTCCACATGCTGCAGCTCCTTCACAGTAAAGGCACCAAAGCTGCAACATTTTATTTTGTACTTCTCATTAGAATTGGTTTGGTCAGTATTTTGGGCCCATGAGATTTTACTGTAGGTAAGAAAGATAGAGAGAAACAATATTATTCACTGGCTTTTGCTGAGGATGACAAAGAAACTGAGCATAGCCTCTAATCATTAATAAAGACTCTTGAACTCTTTGCACTTACATACTTTTGCCAGTCAGAAAATGGCCACATTAAAACTCATACACGTGACAAAATTGTCACAAGTCTTTTATTATTTTACAAGATCCAACCCTCATCCAGGTTTCCTCTGACAGAGTCAGTCAGAAACAGTCAGCCATTAATCCACCATGTTCTCGTAAAACCCAATAAAACAAATCCAATACTGGCGGGATGATCTAATGACATCACAGACCTGCACAAACACAGACACTGTGTGTCTTACTGTACAGAGTACAATGAAGGCTCAAATCTGACTCATGAAGCCTCCAATAAGGTACTATAGATTTAAATCGTAGGAATTACTGTCATAAATGAATGATCTACTTCTTATTGAACAATGTACAGATTGCAGTGTGGAAGCATTAGAAAAATACTATCAAAAACAAATGAAAATACTGTCTGCAATCTCGAGTGTGTGGAAGGGTCAGGGTCACTAACAGCTGATGATGACCAGGGATTTTAACTCAAGAGCTCACCAGGTGTTCAAACAAATCAAAGAAACGAAAGTGTGCCAGATAAAATTACAGGGAAATCATGAAAGAGGAAGTTTTGCTGCAGAGAGGGGGGAAGTCTGTCATCAGTCACGATGGATCGTCGTTCAGGAAAACACCAGAGGAAGTTAAAGACTGCTGACTATCAAAAAACATGAGATTTTAGTGGCGTGTCACAATGAATGTTTATTCCAAAATACCGTAAGCATAAGCACTGTTATATTTAGAAAGAGAAATGTAATTTTGCAAGTTAACAGGATGTGTCAATCTGTCAATCAAATAACAAAAGGCTGTAAAGACAGATGTGAAAATGGATGGACAGCCTCAAAAAAAGTGATTGGAGTCTTGGTATTTGACATGCTACATCAAACAGGTGATGGAAATATGCGTTGCTATGGCAACAGCAAGGAGAAAAAAAAAGAAATCTGTGTGACTCTGTGACACAGCATTACTAGAATAGCTCTTACTAAAAATACACATATACATGTCTAAATACAGACCAAAGCGCCACGGGAAATGGACAAGAATAGATATGAACCATCAGTGACAGGGACCACCATCTTAACATCATCAAGCAAACACTGCACAGCTCCCACATGCATTCAGACACTCAGTCTGTGTGATCAATGGTGAACAAATACTTAGCACCTTGCCTTCTTTCTCTGTCACACACACACAGTCTGTCAAGTAATTACAGTGTGCCACCTTTTATTGAACCACCTTGAGTAAATAAGGATGTAGCAGTATACTGTATTACTCTCTTCCCATTCTGGTCTCCTCTAATGGGCCACAGGAGGCAGAAACAAAGTGCCAACTCATCTCAAACTCCAAGTAAGAGCTACTTAATATTACACTTTTCAATGCAATGTAGCCACAGTAAGAATATTTTAACTGTAGTTACCTCTCTGACTATGCAAGCACTTTCATTCCCAGGTCAAAGAAAGCAAGAAGTCCCTGCATTTTCATTTTATTTTTGCTTTGACTTGAGTTACTTCTTTGTGGTTCGAGTTTCTCCGTTAGCCCACGTACAGCTGTAATCAAAGCTGTTTCTTCATGACAGGAGACGTGACAACAGGGACGGGCTGTTAAGGGAAACAAACGTAGACTGATGCTGTATGAATGTTCTGAGGGGTATAGGTTGCAGCTGTTGCGAGAGGTTATGGGAAACATTTAAAAGGGCAAGGACAAAATCTAGAAAAATGATACAACTTGATAGGAATTACTGTCATTTGATTAAAAAAAGATGGTGCTAGCAAATAGAAGGAAGCCATTCAGATAGGAAGTATAACAGAAATCCCCAATATTATGACTCAGCTTTTCAGAAAGCGTGCTGAAAAAACAAAAAACAAAAATGCATGTGATCATCATGAGGCAAACAACCACAATTAGGAGAAAAACCATGAGTCCTTCCATGCACTGAGACACCTCACACATCACAGTTAACACACACATCCCTTCAAAACTCACTATGAAGCTGCTGACAGCACTTGGTGTATCTGTAGTAGCTCTCCATCTCCCCCAGTGAGATGCAGGCAGACCTCTCTCTGCTGCGTTCCCCCCGTTTTCCCGTGCGTCCCCCCATCCCGTCCCTCTGCCCGTTCTCCTCTTCCTCCCTCATCATCTCCGCAGGTAGAGAGAAGAGTATCGCCCGTCTCATCCCGCTCTCCTCATCTGTGTCTCCACGCTCTCCCTCTCTACCTCTCCCATGCACGCACCTGCCAAAGTTTCCTGAGTGATTACACCACACCTCTTTCCTCTGCCCCTCCCTCCTGCTGTGGAAATCTGTGTACCCATATCTGACCGAGCAGGAGACTGACCTTTGACAGTTTGCTCTCCTTATTGTGACTGCATGTCTCAAAAATAATCCACATGCAGGATATAAATGCCTCACACATGCACATATGTCTGCAACATAAGTCCTTAGTATGCACAAGCTGAAACAGGTGACAACTTGGATGTGAATTGATTAAAATCTGCAGATCCTTTCACAATAAAAGTAAAATTTCAAAACAAGAGTTACATTAATTCAAGGGATTATAGTCCAGCCTGGTCCTGATGGTCACACAGCTCCACAGACATTCATGGTTAGCACTGGCTATGCTGCTTTAGCTAGAACTATAAAACCTGAGGCAACTTCTTAGCTTTGACTCAGTGTCATTTAAGTACAAATGACTCAGCTGCATTTCCAATTCAGAATGCATAATCAGCCTGAAAGGATTACTGTGTTTGGATAGATGAGCTCAAACACTAAATCAGCCTCCCATCTAAAGTCTATAAAGATTAATCCTCTGACCTGTCTGGTTTTCTGGCCTCGTGAGAGACTTGTTCATGTGCACAAATATTGATTAGCCTGTGCCGTGTGACTGAATTTACAAAAATCAATACAGTTTCCTCTTGAACTGTTGAAACTTGACCTAACCTGCATCGTTAAAATGACCCCAGAGTGCAATCATATTCCTTGCTTCTTGTCTACACAGCTTAACTTGTTAGAAGTAGTAAATTAGAATGTAATACACTAAGACAACACTCACCTGGACTGTTAGTTTGGGTGTGTTTGTGTTTCTGGTTCCTTTCTGCTGATCGACGGCCGCAAAGGCTGGCAGGCATGACAAATACAAACACCAGTCTACTAGTGTGCTTATTTTTCTAATCAGCTTCTTTGTGTTGGTCTGCTTGTTTATCTGTGTTACCTGACCCTCAACTGTCCAACTAATGAACAGATGTTGAGACATAAGGTAAGTTATTGATTATCCGCAGGGCCATTTTATATAATCAGTTACTAAGGTCAAGCAAACCAAAGAGTGCTGCGTTCAAAGGTATTACAGAGAATCTGCCTTAAAGTGACAGTGCAACATACATTATAAATTCACAATGCTACTTGCTAGGTTCATTAGAAAAACTCTATCCTGATTCCTTAGCGATCTAACATAACACTTATTTACTTCCTCTACTAGTCAAGAGGATTTCCTTTTTGCTGCACACATATGTATAAAATCAAGATGGAGATGGACAAAAATGTAGTTCAGTTACTACAGATTACTTAGTTCCCACTACGAAACTAAATCTCTGATTTATTTGGTTTATAATAAGATGAATTTTCCAGTTAATAATGTATTAAATAAGACATTTTCAGTCAGATTTTTAAAACAAATCAAAGGTTAAATTGAATAAAATGATGTCTCTGCATAACAAAAATTGGTTTTCTTTTGTATTTGCATCTTAAAAAGGCCCTTCATTTTTCAGTTAAGGTGCAAACTCAGTGGTAGATTTGATGCTAAATGGGAAATTAGTTCTGTGTTGGTATCTCTACGAGATTAAATAATGTGTTCATTTACGCTAAATTTGGGTCATTCTTTTTTTTTTTTAAGGTAAATGCTGTGACTCAAGCAAAATCTGAATATTGTTTTTGGTGTTTGTTCCCTAAATTTGCATCTTCACCCTGAATGTAAACCACACACCCAATAACCACAGACTTCCTCCAAATGACATCTCAAATATCACATACTGATATCATTTAGAGAGAGAGAGGAGCAGCATTTCATTTTCATTTCTGCCATCCCTATGTTCAAACTCCACGCCATTCAGACTACCACAAAAATACAGTAGCATCAGCAGGAAACTAAATAGAGAGCTTCTTCTATTATGTTTGAATAATGAGGGGGAAAAACGGCAGGGGGAATCTCCCTCTGGTGATAGGAAATCCTGTCCTGTCATCCTGTCACATTGATTGAAATAACAGACACTAGAGACCAGCACAAACTTTGGACAGCGCACATGTCCAGTTACACACACACACACACACTTGAACTCCAGTCCACTAACCTCTTCTCCAGACTGGTCGAATGCCCCTGCTGTGGTGTGTGTGCCGGGTCAACACACTGATAGATACGGACAAATTGTGAAGCAGTCGAGTCAACACCTCTTGGCCCTCTTGAATTAACTCCAAAAGAGACATCGTCCCATCAGAGTGTGGTTCACACCATGTCTATGAGCTTTGTTCATGAAAGCCCCTTCAAGCTGCCTGCCTCTCCCGTCCCTCGATCAGGCTGCTGTGTTTGTTCTCGTGAATGTGTGATTGTTTATCTCACTTCATGTCTGCTCTGTGTTTATCACAGGAAGACGGGATAGAGGGTGGGCCATGACATAAAAGCCCCCATACAGCTAATTATACTAACTTGGAGAATGTGTGTTTGTGTGGGTCCCAAGCACGAACAACACTGCGTGCAAAATTAGGTCGTTTCCTTCAGGTTTAATACGTCTGAAAGTGGCAACAATAAGAAACTGATGCCTCCATGATCACAACAATATGATGCATTAACTTTAGCTTAGGCGGCCTAGATAACGGGCAACTGCGTGTGACAGTATGTTCTTAATTTTTCTACTCAAAAGCATTGTTTTTCTGCCTGTTAACTGGGACACTTTGTTATTAAGTCAAATTATATTCAGTGCAATGACAGGATCATTTAGATTAAGCTTCAGTACTGAGCTGAAGTCGGCCTTTTTTTTCACTTATAATACTGAGACAACAACAAACGTGTGCAGGAAGTAAAAGGACAGACTGTCATCTGAGATTTTCAAGGGAAATTATCACAGTGACAGTTGCCAGGGTAACAAAAACTACTGACAACAGAAGTAGGAAGTCACTGTTTTCTTAATGGTGACTTGTCTGAAAAAAAAAACCCCAGCCTCATCTTAGGTCAATGATGTGTTTTACCCTTAGTGTTACGATTTTAAAAACACAAGAAATCAAAAAATGTCTCAACACATTCAAGGCAAAGGCTAAAAAAAATCCCCAAAACTGGACTTAAAGGGATTTTTCAACTGGTTTATACAACATTTTGCTGCTATTATTTCCTCTCACGAACACCTGTGACAATATCAACCAAATACTGAAGGTAACACAACAGAATCACCACTGTATCTTTTAATGCCAAGATCTAATGACTTCATAAAGGCAGCCTGACAGAATCTCTAACCGTATACCAGTGGGTTTGGACCTCTCAAAGAATACCAGTGACAGGAAGAAAACTAAAATTACAACAAGCTATCCATAAAGGTCTCCTCCTCCAGACTACTCCATTTTATGTTTATTTCACCATTTACTGCAATCGCGCCCATTCTCCATCTAAAACTTCAAAAGCAGTGAGCAAAGGTGGCCGCACTTCTCATTAGTACCTTCATCATTAGATTTATTAATCAACTACAGGGAGCCAGTCTCAAAGATCAAACCCCAGCCCTCCTACCTTAAATGGCTTCAAATCAATTGACTATATTCCTGAAGAAACCTCTGAAATGATTTATACCTAGTTTATACTATTATGTAATTTAATACTTATGACAATCTATTTAGTAATAATATTTATATTTGTCTCAGAAAACAATGCCATTGTATTTATCTTGCAAAAGAGCCACAGAGACGAGCAAGAAATAACATGCAACAGGTTTCACGCTCAAACTTAACTATGTCAAGAAACAGTACAACCTGTCACCCATCCTACTGTGACAGGGTTAAAATATGTGGACGGAGGCAGGGATAATAGGAATCTACCTTTGGATTAAGACAAGTCTAAACCTGAAAATCTAAATAAAACACACACTGCATAGATATATGCTAAATAAATTGTATGATTAAGAAGAACCACATGGAGATGATAATATTAAATGGTAGAACACCATATATTGTCTCACCACACCATCCTGTCATTGAACCCCTAAACACACCTGGCTAAAATCCCATTTTGCAAATACAGCTTCAGATCATTAATCATTTCTGTATTCATTTTGAACATTTGTATCTAATCAAATTTTAAAAAAGAGAAGTAGAAAGGCATTTTGATAGGGGCACAGAGTTCACTTATGTATTAGAGCCTATTTATGGGAATAAAAACCGACTTGGAGCAACCCCCTGTCAAAGTGACAGCACGCAACCCTTATAACACTTTAAGAACCAACAGGGCAGATCGAGGAATGAAATGAACTGAGCTAACACATGAACTATACTATTTTGAAAATGCTATAAATAGAAGTCAACAGTCAAACTGGTAACACACCAGCATGTTAACCAATCAACCTGCTTCACTTAAACAATGACAACAATGCACCAACGCATAACGTGAAATTATTAATGATATTAGTCATCATGTTGAGCCTAGATCTATCTATTCATAGATGTTTGCTATATATTACTAACAACCAAAAAAGTACAGAGCTGAAAGAAAACATTCTAGATGTGTCTTGTCAAGAAGAATAAGTATATCATGTATTAGCATAATGTATACTGAGGCCTACCAGTATCAATGTCAGGTGTAAATGGGGTCTGATGAACCGTAACGGAAATGAGAGTGTGAAACAGGGCTAGAGTGTATTGTGTTTTAAGACGGATATTGAATATCAAAGGTTACACTTAGAGCAAGACTGAAAACACAGGACTGACTCCCATGACAGACACCGCAGGGATCCCCTACCGCTTGATGGTCGGCCACCACTCAACTCCTTGTCTAGGTCTTCTGGCACTGACCTGTCCTCCCATCCTCGCTCCAGGACACTGAAATCAGTGTGACCTTCTTCTTCATGCACTCACTGCCCCCAAAATTACTAAAACAACAAGGGTTAGAGGAGTCTGACTGAGAACAATGCTGAACTATATGTGCCCAAAGCAGACTCAGGTGTAAGAGCGAGCGGGAATAATGAAGAGAAAGAGACGATGCACTGTCCATTTAATTTGGCAATGAGGAGGAAGGAAGACACACACACACACACACACACACACAACAGCACTGAAGGCAATTGCTTAACACACAACAACATTGGTGCCTCTGTGTACCACACACACACACACACACACACTCATCTGTCCTCAGTGGTGTTAACAACATTACTGACGCTAATTTTATCTTTTCATTAAATTAAGCTGAGCGGCAGTTTATCTTAGCGTTTGGACATGCATGGTCAACTTAGGTCAACCTGTTAAATTATGATAAGAGATAAGAGAACAGACACAGACATTATGACTATTGGGAGCACCACCTCCTAAAAATCCAGCATTCGATATAGAAAATATGATGCTGCAAGACATTAGATCAGTGCATCAGGTGATCTGTGGCAACATCTGCTGAATGACCAGAGTTAAGAGCCCAAATAATACACTTTTAATCAAATATGTTTCAGGTAAATTCACATATGATGTCTGGTATGCATCAATACTCAGTCTGGCCTTATAATACACACACACACAGATACACACACACCTGATGACTTCTGCTATAACAATCAAAGCAAATTTGTCCAATTGCCCCTCCACCAGTCCCCCACAGAGGCCTCTCTTTCATCGCTTTGACAATAGAGCAGCATGCCCTTAGTCATATGGATAGAGATCTTGTGACGTGGTGATATGCCAGGCTAACTAAAGACCAAGGCAAGTTCCACATGCACAATGCATACCTAACAGCCAAGTTCACAGTCGAGGCCTAGGATGTCCATAGAAATAAAGGAGTCAACAGATTTGAAGTATATGTTTTTTT
The DNA here is from genome assembly GCA_033238685.1 of Lates japonicus. Taxonomy (NCBI): domain Eukaryota; kingdom Metazoa; phylum Chordata; class Actinopteri; family Centropomidae; genus Lates; species Lates japonicus. Next base: position 1,218,915 of record BRZM01000061.1, on the reverse strand, counting down.
TTTATTTTCCAAGGAAACGCACAAACTTACTTTCAGTTTCTGAGTAAGAGCTCATTCCAAAATCTGGACTATTGTTTATCTGGTCAACAACAAATATGCATACCAGAAAAAATACAATTATTCTTAATAGCAGGCGTCAACACACAACAAGTAGTGTATCAAATTCAAAATTAGATGTATACTGCAGTTCTATAATGACTGTACCTAGATATACTATTATTTCATCAAAAATGTATAAAGGCTTGTTGAATTGTCGTCTATAGTATTGATTAGCCCAGCTATTAACTTGGTGGGACGTATGGTTATCGTTCTTTTAAATGCAAACTAACTACCGGATTTATAATTGACTTTGGCAAAAAGGCACGTCTTCAAATGGTCTAAAATTAGTGCGCTCTACTGTACAGCTGCCCATGTCCATTAGGAAATTTCAACATGCTGATGGTGGATGTTGTATTATTGTGTGAAATGGGACTATGAATGATGAGGTCTGTATCTCTATTAGCAAAAATTATGTGTCCTCACTACCGCCTTCCCCAAGCCAAACACAACCTTACGCCAAATCCCCCAGTCAGTGCTGGGCCTCCTCCTCCTCCTCCTCCCTCCTCATCATCCTGTGGGGAATACAGCGGCTGTCTTCAAATTATCTGGAATAACTTTATTTAACAACTTCTCCTTGAATTAGATCAAGATTGGTCCATTAAATTCTACTAATGAAGGTTGAACTCCTCAGTATACCAAATAGAAGTACACCGTATATCTGGTAGTAGAAGAAGTTAAGTACAAAAAAAATGAGTAAAGGATTCATATGATGTCATTAATATATTTACATTGAACTACGACAAATAATTATACAGAACATAAGATTTTAAAGAGCATACAGTTGGATATTTCGGATTAACAAAATAATCTGCATGTTTACAGTACCTGCATGTAGTATGTTTGTATGCAAATGAACATAATTTACAGTAATTGATGAATTGCAAGGGTCTCTAGAGTGGGGAGCTCTAGTACTGATCTAGTATAATCTATAAATATATAAAAGTCTTTAAGGTTTGCAGATAATGCTGGCTTAAATAGTCACTGTCTTGAGCAAGTGCAACGTTTACGTCTGTGTCCCACACTGGCAGAATCACCCTATACTGCATGTACATGCATGTCTCAGAGACCCTTGCATCTACCTCCTCGGCCACTGACACATTGTATATTCCAATTAGCATCGCTACCAGCAGAAACTAGAAAACACGGGCATTTTTCCTTCAAAATTAAAACATGAAACGCACCAGTAATGTAACTAAAATCAGCTTGAAGGATGATTAAAAGATACAGAGTAGAACCACAGATCCAAAAGTCTGTTAAGTCTGGCTTAAGTAGTGTGTAAAGGACTTGGTATGACACTTATTATTTTGTACTTCATCACTCGCTGCGCTTGCTGCTAATGTCATGATAATCGGGTGATTTAGACTACAATTCTCCACTACTCTTTTGCATATGCTTTTGATGTGGAAGCCGAGTATCTTATTCCGGCGTATTGACAGTAGCAATCTCAAATCGCCTTATGTTGTTTAGACTTCAACGGTGTTTCTAAGTGTCTGTGGGAATTTGTTTCGTCCAAAGCACGGAGAGATAAGGACTGAACTACAGCAGGTTTTTTCACCGTGGATATTTTCTAACAAGAACGGCCGGGCTTTCCACATCAATTCTAAAGACATACTGTCCCCCGGTGAGCTGCCTCTCCCAAAAGATGAGCTTTCTCCTCAAGTTTGATGCAATAATACATCCTCGTGTTCGACTGTTCTGTTTATTCGACACCGATATAGACGCTGACTTTAAAGTGAAGTTGTTCTCAATATCACCAGCCTTTACGGTCTTAAGTCACATTTTCTGGTTGTTTCCTCTTTTTAAAAGGTCAAAATGTGTTTACACTTAACTGCGGCTAAATACGTTAAATGTGCTTGAAACTTCATATGTATGGAGCGAGACGAGCTCCTGTGGCTAGGCTTGTCCAAGTTATATAGACTACACCCACTATCTTGGAAAAACGTCAGCCATTCACAGCGGGCCACCTTTTGACTTTTATGAAGGCATTTTAGAAAAAGAAGTGAAATGTAACGGCTAACACTGTGTTATCGAGCGAAACCTATACCACGTGCAAACTGAACGAAGCAGTCTGTTTTTT